>CM060131.1:18502454-18589954 GCA_030522415.1 Channallabes apus
CTATCTATCTATCTATCTATCTATCTATCTATCTATCTATCTATCTATCTATCTATCTATTGTGCTTGTACACACACTGGAGATCTACAGTATCTGGATGTCTAAACATGACTAAACAGTGAACCCTGGAGTCTCCAGTGTCAGCAGGATTATCAACAAAAATAAACAAAATAACAAAACAAAAAAACCAGACTAGATGAATCCAATTATTAGTCATTTTTAATTAAATAATTTTTTTTTAAATCAACATTAACATTTTCCTTTACAAACCCCCAACATACCCCCTAACCCCCCCCCCCCCCCCCCCACAAAAAAAAAAAATCAAAAATTTAACTAACTTGAGGGAAATATAACCTTTTCAAGAAGCATGTTTTAGTTTGAGCTGATCAGTTTCTAGCTCCCTGTAGCAGCGTGACATCAGCTAGACATGAAGCTTTTTGTTGCAGCGATGGTGTTTGATTAGCAGAAGTGACATAAAAAAACATTTGCCAATAGAGGGTAAATAAGAAAACACATATATTAAATCTAACAAAATGGCACACTGACAAAACACACGCAAATGCACATGAACATGATTATTTTTTTTTTAGAAAAGTTTTTACTTTTTTTTTTTTATTGCTTTGCTTTCAAAAAGAGATTGAATAAAAAAAGGCGAGACTGTTGAGGGAGCAAGTGTTGGCCGTGATAACATACATGAGGACGGGAATGAACATTTCTACAGCATAAGATACAATAATAAAGTGCAAAAAAAAAAAAAAAGTGACATTTCTTTGTATAAAAAAATCAGGTTTACGTATCTGGATTGTTTGCTAATTGCTGTGATGAAAAAATAAATAAAACACTTTGCAGCTCTTATAGGAACATAATCAACTTGAAGGTGGGAATATTTTACATTCTAAAATATGTAAATATGAGAAAATAAAAGTAATTTTTTTAAGCACTTAAATCAAATGAAATCCAACAAAACCACTTTCACTTCCTAAAGACCTTGACATAGTGAAGAATCAGGAGGAAACGTTCAGATGGTTTAAACGCCTACAAGGTGGCCGTGTCCTGCTCTATCTCCACTTCGACCTTGACAGTGAGATAATGAAGGAGAGCCGATATGATCGAGGTGGCTGAGTGGTTCTCTAAAGAGCCGTGTGTCCTCAGAGTTACGGCTTAAATAAGGCAGGAGGAGCTGCGAGTCCTGGACTCACACCTACTGTACACACCTCTGAGCAGCGCTTCTCACACTAACACTCTCTTATTTCTCATGCTTTTCTTTTCCTTTTCTGATCTTCACCGTAATATAACACACAGCAATAGTAATGAAATGTGATTATGTGAGAAAAGACAGAATATAGTGAGCTAGATTTTAATAGATTTAAATATGAAACATGTATAAATTGTTTGAGATTTAAGCACCAGGCCAACAAGAATATAACGATTGATGTACAGCGGTACCTCGGCGTTCGAACGCCCCGCCTTAAGAATTTTTGCCTTAAGAACTGAAATATTTCGCAGAAAATTTGCCTCAGCGTCCGAAGCATTACTGCATACAAGCGACCGAACCCAGCCAACAAAGCTAAGTTTCACGTGTGTACGTGAGCCGCTCGAAACTTGTTTGTGTCAGTGGAAATCGAAGCGAAAGCGAGTTTCCTTTTTTTTTATTATTATATTTTACTTAATTTTCTAAATATTTTAATTGTTTTAATATGCAAAAAGTAGAATTATAGTGTTGGAAATTGGTAATATTGGTAACATTGTTGGGTGGCAGGAACGGATTATCTGTATCACTGTCTGTATTATTTCCTAAGGCACAATGCATTTCACAATAAGAAATTTCACCTTAAGAACTCGACCTCTGGAACAGATTAAATTTGTAAGACGAGGTACCGCTGCATAAACTTAAATATAATTTTTTTTTAAATAATTCATAGATTTAAAATTTATAGATGTTTATGTTAAAATAAAGTAACATAAACATCTATAAAAGTATGTTAAAAGTAATTATTTTTGCTATTTGTGAAATAGTTAAAAATAAACAAAGCATGCTGGATAAAAAAATTGTAAAAATTTAAAAAATAATAATAATGTAAAAGCAAATGAATTGTGGAAAAAGTAGTACAGTAAACAAAATTGTCAATTTAAAGTGGGACAATGATCTAATAGTAGTTATTATTATTATTATTATTATTATTATTATTATTATACAATTCAGAAAAAAATAAACAAACAAACAGCAAAAACTTTACTCACTACAAGTGTGCTAATAATATGTTTTGTAGCATGAAGATTGTTTTTTGTATTTTTTTCACAATACTATTTGAAAGAATCTGAACTGTAACTGTGAAGCTCGAACATAAGTGTAGATTCCTATGGTATATACGAATTCCTCTCTCTCTCTCTCTCTCTCTCTCTCTGTGTGTGTGGTTGAGCGAGCGAGTTCATTATTACCCCCTGGGTGGACATTCCAAGCCTGACTGCCTCTGTCCTGTTCATGTGACAAAATGATTTTCGGCGCAGCATCAAACCACTTGACAGCAATTTAACCTCGGGCGCGGAGGAAAACGAAGTTGTTTCTTTCTCAGTGTGTAAGTGTGTTTATGACCGTGTGTCTGCAGGCATTGCAGTGATTTTATCACACTGTCACTTTATTCGCTGCCCCGTGAGGGTTTTTCTTGTTGCTACTGTGCTGTTGCCACAAAGACAAGAGGTGATTACATGCAACAAACACTGACCCAAAAGAAATACACAAAATTAAGCATTTAACACAACAATTAAACCATAAACACCACAAATTTGACAGAAACAGAACCACAAATTAGAAAATGCTACAAAAAAAGCAAAACAGAACGTTGTTAAATAAAACAACAAAAGCCAACAAAACAAAACAGCAAAACAATCTATTGGTATGTTGTTTCCTTTTTTCTTTTGTGTTTTGTCGTGTGTGTGTGTGTGTGTGTGTGTGTGTGTGTGTGTGTGTGTGTGTGTGTGTGTGTGTGTGAGAGAGAGACATTCTATTTTTATCTTGTTCTCAGTTTTGTTGTTGTGTTTTCAGTTTGTTTCATACATTTTCTGTCCTGCTTTTACTTTCATTTATACATTTTCTATTTTGCGGTTGTATGTTTAGCTTCATTGTTGCAATTTGTTCAGAAAAATTTTATTAAAATTTTTTCACTTTCAATGATGCAAACAATACAATGCAAACAATAAAATTTAATTTTAAATCAAAACCATAAACTAGGAATAAGCTTTATATTTCACTTTAGTTTATTTTTGGTTAATTTTTTTAATCAACGTTTAACCGCAAAGCAAAACAGATTTTGTTATTGTGTCTGTTTTTGTCTTCCACATTTTACATTTTTGTGCAGTCATTTTTTTCTTTTTTAATCTTTTGAGGTTTGTTACATTTTCTTGTTATCTTGTTACAATTTCAGTTTTGTTCTTGTGCTATTAGTTTCACTGTTGTATTTTTTAGTTTTCCATTGTATTTTCTGTTATGCTCTGTTTTAGATTTGTTGTTCATTTGTTGTTTAGATTTGCTCTTTTACTTTTTGAAATTTTATATTTTTAGATGTTTCCAGCTCTGTTTTTGCTAATGATGTTGTGCTGTTGTTGCCATTAAGGTCTGGCGTGCGTGTGTGTGTGTGGGTTGTTCTATTTTGTTTTTAGTTTTCTTCCACTTGTGAATTTGTGAGGGTGGTTGTTTGTTTGCTTGTTTTTTTGGTTGGCATTCACCGTTGTGTTTTTACATTTGTTTTTACGCTCGCATGTGTAAAATTTGTAATGTGTTTTTTGATTTCTGATTCGAACCACCCTACTGTTTTTATGTGAATTTAATTCCTACAGGTTTCTCCTTTAAAGCCTGAGCTAATTCACACTCGTATTGATTACCCTGGGGAATGTTTATATTTTTTATACTCTCCCAATTTCACTCCTGAAACGTGCTGAGGATATTTTAATGGCCTTGTCCATCAGATATGTACTGTAAATACGCTCGTCTCAGCCTGAGAACGACACTTGTGCATGTCCATGTGTTAAATACCTATAGCCTTTATACTGACTAACAACTCAGAATCTTCAATTCTTACCTGAATTAGTATGGCTGCTGGCTGAGAAGATAATGCCTATGGAGAATTCCAACAGAACAGGTCAAGGCAAGAACCCTAGCATTGTACTGTATGATGACGTCATATTCATTCATTCATCATCTAGATCGCTTTATCCTGTGATCAGGGTCGGGGAGGTCTGGAGCCTATCCCAGGAGACTTAGGCCACGAAGCGGGGTACATCCTGGACAGGGTGCCAATCCATCACAGGGCACACACACATACTGTACACACACTATGGGCAATTTCGGAACGCCAATTATAGGCACACATACTCACACATTACAGGAAATTTGGAAACACCAATTATCCTAATCTGTATGTCTTTGGACTGTGGGAGGAAACCAACCAAGCACAGGGAGAACATGTAAACTCCATGCACACAGAGACGGGAATAAAACAAAAGGTTAGTAAATACTACAATGGTGGAAAAACAGTCATTTAAATGACTAATTGCATGCATACAGTATGCCTGTAGCTACCCTGAAGCATCCCACATAGACTTATAGTACAATACTGGAATGTGGCTCACACAGGATCCATACTACTTTATATAACATCCAGTTTCTATTATTATTTTTATTATTATTATTATTATTATTATTCATTTTGTTTTGCTTTGCAATTTGTTGGGTTGGGAATTTGCAGTAGGTTTGGAAAATTTCACTGTCACTCTTTTGGCATTTTAAGCATTGGTGGCTCAGTGGTCGATATCTTGCCCAACATGTAGAAGAACCAGATTCAATTCCTGCCCAAATCCCAGCCACTGGATGCAGCTCCAAGTTCATAAAAAATGGGAAAGTTGGAAGAGCATCTTCCATAAAACATGTGCCAAAGTTGTGTGTGGATTTAAGGTCCGCTTGATGAGAGCAGCCAAAAGACTAACAACAAACTCTATGTGCTTTAAGAAGCCCAGGAACAGGTTCCCTGGTGGATCAATGGTTAGCGTTGCCTAGTCTTAGTTCAAGTTATGAACTCTCTGACTTCAAGTTGTGTACAGAGCACTGGCTTAAGTGTAGAGAGATGTGGGCTGATCATTTCAAAGATGTGTATAAATTAATTTAACATTTCCATTAATATCACATCATGACTGTGTGGAAAGCAGTGGAAAATGAAAACAACTTTTTTATTAATTGACATACTGTAGGTTCAAATTGCTCATGTTGGTAGAGTAACTTTTCCTTTGTACAAAGGTACTACTCAACATTATCCCCATTACAAACGATGCATTTGCACCATTGTTGAACCCAAACAAAAAACTGGTCTCAGATGGTCCGACATCCACAGAAGACTACAGACTGCTTATGGAAATAGATGGATGAAGAAGTCTGAAAAACCAGCACTGAAGACAAACCATGGAGTGGAAGCCCGTCAACTGAGACAAACTGGATTTTCAAAACGGGTTTGAGATGGGTTCAGAGATGGCGCAAATACAACACTTGTGATACAGACTATGTTGATGACAGTTAATAGAAAACAGTTTGCATTACTTTCGGTACGGACCTCGTACTGCACTGTATGTCATCACAACGCCAGGTAATGTTGGTCCAACATCATTTCATCAGAATAAATCTAACTTTAAAAACCAACCTAAAGGCAACAACAACAACTCAATGTCTTTAATGCGGCCACAATGTTTTGACAGCCAAACATTCCTGCTGGGACTTCAGTTGAAAGCAAGTCAAGTGGAGCAAAATCTGCTTTTCTACACTGCAGCCCTGCTCCATCCAAGCTAACTATTACTGTAGAGTTAATTAAAGGACTTGATTTAAAATTTACTCACGAATGTTAGAATGAATGAGTTAAATGGCCTAAGGTCGCCGTCACACTGTGATGAAGACCATGAATTTTCCATGTCATCCTAAACGAATGGGGTCAAAATGAAAAAACATATCAAGTTCATACTACTTACTACCCGTGAGTCAGGGTTAGCTCAGTGGTTAAGGCATTGGACTACGGTTCGGATGATCCCAGGTTCAAATCCCACAACCACCAAGTTGCCACTGTTGGTCCCTTGAGCAAGGCCCTAAACCCTCAACTGCTCAGATGTGTAATGAGATAAAAAAAATGTAAGATGTTCTGGATAAGAGCATCTGCCAAATGCCTAAATGTACTTATAATAAGAATACACTGCATTCCAAATTATTACACAAAGGATATCTTTCTCTGATTTTCATAATTAGTAAATGCAAATGACAGTCAGTATAATTTTCTAGTCATCAACTATTAGGGTATAATTAGAATTTTATTGAACAAACCTCCTAATGATAATATTTATTTTAAAAATAAAAAACTGAAAACGCACTGTTCCAAATTACAAACTGGATTCCAAAAAAGTTGGGACACTAAACAAATTGTGAATAAAAACTGAATGCAATGATGTGGAGATGGCAAATGTCTATATTTTATTCAGAATAGAACATAAATCACGGAACAAAAAAATGTATCATTTTAAGGGAAAAATATGGTGAATGAAAATGTCATGGTGTCAACAAATCCCAAAAAAGTTGGGACAAGGCCATTTTCACCACTGTGTGGCATCTCCGCTTCTTCTTACAACACTCAACAGACGTCTGGAGACCGAGGAGACCAGTTTCTCAAGTTTAGAAATAGGAATGCTCTCCCATTCTTGTCTAATACAGGCCTCTAACTGTTCAATCATCTTGGGCCTTCTTTGTCGCACCTTCCTCTTTATGATGCGCCAAATGTTCTCTATAGGGGAAAGATCTGGACTGCAGACTGGCCATTTCAGTACCCGGATCCTTCTCCTACGCAGCCATGATGTTGTGATTGATGCAGAATGTGCTCTGGCATTATCTTGTTGAAAAATGGAGGGTCTTCCCTGAAAGAGATGACTAGATGTTGTTCTAGAACCTGAATATATTTTTCTGCATTGATGGTGCCTTTCCAGACATGCAAGCTGCCCATGCCACACGCACTCATGCAACCCCATACCATCAGAGATGCAGGCTTCTGAACTGAGCGTTGATAACAACTTGGGTTGTCCTTGTCCTCTTTGGTCCGGATGACATGGCGTCCCACATTTCCAACAAGAACTTCGAATCGTGACTCGTCTGACCACAGAACAGTCTTCCATTTTGCCACACTCCATTTTAAATGATCTCTGGCCCAATGAAAACGCCTGTGCTTGTGGATCTTGCTTAGAAATGGCTTCTTCTTTGCACTCTAGAGTTTCAGCTGGCGACGGCGGATGGCACGGTGGATTGTGTTCACTGACGATGGTTTCTGGAAGTATTCCTGAGCCCATTCTGTGATTTCCTTTACAGTAGCATTCCTGTTTGTGGTGCAGTGTCGTTTAAGGGCCCGGAGATCACGGGCATCCAGTATGGTTTTACGCCCTTGACTCTTACGCACAGAGATTGTTGCAGATTCTCTGAATCTTCGGATGATATTATGCACAGTTGATGATGATAACTGCAAAGTCTTTGCAATTTTTCGCTGGGTAACACCTTTCCTATATTGCTCCACTATCTTTCTGCGCAACATTGTGGGAATTGGTGATCCTCTACCCATCTTGGCTTCTGAGAGACACTGCCACTGTGAGAAGCTCTTTTTATACCCAATCATGTTGCCAATTAACCTAATTACTGTTAATTGGTCTTCCAGCACTTCGTTATGCTCAAATTTACTTTTTCCAGCCTCTTATTGCTACTTGTCCCAACTTTTTTGGGATTTGTTGACACCGTGAAATTTGGAATCAACATATTTTTCTTTTAAAATGATACATTTTCTCGGATTAAACTTTTGATCTGTCATCTACTGTATTTTCTATTCTGAATAAAATATTGACATTTGCCATCTCCACATCATTGCATTCAGTTTTTATTCACAATTTGTTTAGTGTCCCAACTTTTTTGGAATCCGGTTTGTATTATGCACAACAGAGTTAAAACATTTTATAGGTTGTAAAGAACTGAAAATAGGCTTTTGTTGAATTTGCAGCATTTCATCAAAAACATCCTAACTGGGCATGTTACATCTTAACATAGGACCTCTTCTTTCATATCACCTTCACAATTCTTGCATCCATTGAACTTGTGAGTTTTTGGACAGTTTCTGCTTGAATTTCTTTGCGGGATGTCAGAATAGCCTCCCAGAGATCTGTTTTGAATCAAAGTGCCTCCCACCCTCATAGATCTTTTGAGGATTCTCCAAAGGTTCTCAATGGGGTTGAGATCAGGGGAGGATGGTGGCCACACCATGAGTTTCACGTCTTTTATGCCCATAGCAGCCAATGACACAGAGGTATTCTTTGCAGTATGAGATGGTGCATTGTTGTGCATGAAGATGGTTTTGTTACAGAAGGCACGGCTCTTCTTTTAGTACCATGGAAGAAAGTGGTCAGTCAATATAGTTTGCCGAAGCCGAGGAACACAGTGTATATGTTGCAAGTGAATGTGGTAAGCACCAGAAGAACATAATATGAACTTAATGTGGTCTTCTACAACATGGCATGGACCTACCATGGTCGTGGCACAAGAGGCCATTGGAACCAATGACATCATTACTTAGTACTTATTCAATTCATTTTATTTGTATAGCGCTTTTAACAATTGACATTGTCTCAAAACAGCTTTACACAATCAAATGTCTTTTTGCATCTAACTTCAACCTTCAAACTTCATGACTGCTTTTTAAACTAAGAGAAGATAACTGATACAGAGTAAACTGTTCTGCGATGTTATTAACTGATTAACTTTAAATAGGTGACTCATTTTGGTATCAGTATTAATGCTCCCCACTTGTATCAGAACTCATAATCATACTTTTTTTGCAAAGAAATGTGGTATCAATGCTAATTCGTGCATTCTCAGCAGTCTGCAGGCATAAAAAATGTGGTCTGTGTGGTGTATTTTTCATATTCCATATTCTGGTGCTCATTTACTGGCTTTAATCAGTAACTTTGGTTCCATGTTTCAGCGAGGAGCCTCTGGTGAGGAACAGCACACAGCATGAGCTTGCACCCTGGTAAGACAAAAATGAAAATATTTTTCTTCTTTACATGGAGCGCTTGTTGATAATTTCATTAAACCTCTGTTCCAGACACAGGACATTTTATGAATCAACCATGCCCATATTCAGGAAACCTAGCCGGAGGGTATTAAGCTCTAATTGTCAGGATCCTGGAGATAAAATAAAACGTTAGCTAAAACCCTGAAACCTTCCTGCTGTAATAGACTTGCCCTGTTACCAATTATTCAAATTCCACCTAATTAGTTTTTCTAATCCTTTCATGGCTAGTGACCACACACTTCCATACTCTTAAATTAATGACTAATCCTTTGGGGTACCTTTAATCTTTTCATATTAAAAGTTTAATAGTCAATTGTGAGCATTGATCAAATTATGTGAGAGTAATCCCTGAGAGAACCCTGCAGGCTAGGAGAAGATGCTTTTAAAGGGAAGGATGTGCAGAAGAATGAAACGATTGAGTCTATCAATATTTAGAAGGATAATGTATTGCCAGATTTGTGTTGTTTATATTGTGGGTTTTGTCCTAGAAATTCATAAAGATCCCCCTATGAATACAGGATTATATTTCATCTTGGGAATAATAAGACAAATATGTATACATATTCATTATTTCAAAGGTTTTATTCCTGAACGTTCAAGATGTAGAATTGTGTAATATTGTGTAGCATATTAAAAGCATGTCTTTCTTTTATTAAAACAAAAGTATTACACTCATAGAACTGCTACACCTATTATTTTATTTACCATAATCAAAATCTCTGCCTCAACTTTTGAGTCTCTCTTCCACAAGTTGGTCAGAAGATAACTGTCGATGTTCAAGGATCAGACGTTCCACTCGCTGAATGAGCTCCGAGCTCATTAAAGATTATATATATACAAGTCAAACACTATATACTGTATATAATTACATTTCTTGTAAAAGAAAGCATAAAAGTATGGTGTGTGATATTTCTTTAGTTATCTCTGCACTGTAAAACAATACTGATGGCATCTACATTCTACTAAAACGGCTTTAACCTGAGACGCTGCTTGTTAATTTCGGATGCTGGTGAGTCTAAATGAACTTCTCCTCTACTGTAGGTCCAGAGGTAGGTTTTGGTCTCGCTTTCCTGGGTTGGTCTTCATGAGAGCCAGTTTCATTATGGTGCTTGATGGGTTTCACAAATGCGCTTGACACAATACTGTTATTTCACTTGACTGGTACTGTACACACATACACACACACACACACACACTTGTTTATTTCTTTGACACACATTGACATTTCAACATTTTGAATATACAAATTTTATTATTTAGGGAAGTCTGATTTTGAAATGCTAGAACTTTACTCCTGATCACACAGAAGTGCAATAACATAAAGTTCATAGAAGTCATTAGTTTTTAGAACATCATAAGAAAAAGGTGTGAAGGTTTCTCTATATGAAGTGGTAACTAGTGTAAAAACTGGGGTTCAGCACCTGAATTTTAATATGTACTCCTTTGCTTTAACTGAAAGTTTCCCCCTTTTTCTAGTCAAAGGTCTCTCTTTTTATGGGGGGCAGATTCTCTCTCTCTCTCTCTCTCTCTCTCTGTGTTGACCTGTTGCGGAAACACTGATAGCGGTTTCCTGTAAATTAGACCAGTTACTATGTATAACCGCGCTACCCCTACATTGTATGCGGTATCAGCGAAGAAGATCAAGGGTGAGCTGGGCGACGTGAAAGTGTAGATAAAGTGAGGTCTCTGGAGGAAAATGTGGGGGTGTGAGGAAATAAGTAAAAGAGAGAAAGAAACAGAGAGTCACGACAGGTTTGAATAAAAGTCCACTTTTGTCAAAAAGTCAAGAGTCTCCCAGGAGTGACTAACTGATTGGAAAGTTGAGGTCATGTCATCTTAACGCTATGCTGCTCGCGTGTCTCTTTTTCTTTAAATCTCAGATGAATTAAACGTAATTCTCAGCCTACAGAATTTTAGAACGAAGGTGGAATGCTGATACATGACCAAAATCTTACCTAGTTCTTGAAAACAAGGGTGCTATGTGTTTTATATATATATATATATATATATATGAAGATGTAAAGAAAACTATGTATAACTCTATGTATGAAGAGATATAGCGCTTTTTGTAAGTCGCTCTGGATAATATTGTTATCCAGAGCGATATATATATATATATATACAGTATTTTTTTAAAGCTTGATTAAATAATGTTTAAGTAGAAAAGCTTAAAACACAACCAAGCCAGATGATATGGATTTGGCCCTCTTCCCCAATCAATAGTATAGAATATAGCTGTGGTGTTTCACAGGCTTTGGGCAAGGAGCAGGTTAAGTGCATTGGGGACGTGGCTGGTGCAGGAGATGGGTTAATCCTTGGCTTGTGTAAGACAGAACCCATTAAAAGCTTGGAAGGCCTGGGGTGGTGTGCACACCGAGATCTTAAGAGCAGTAGGAAGTATTAAAATGTCGATAGTTTAATGAGAGCTGTCGGACGCCGGGGTCCTGCAGGCAGCTGCGCTTTGTACCTCACCTCGCATATGGGCTCCTAAAACGCATACTACACCCACTGTCTGCAAATAAAACAGGTTACACACCTTTTAGATCAATTCGGAAATCTACTGGAGGTCTATTGCGTTCCAAACAGTAGCCAGACTTAAGAGTCTTAAGAATGATTCATGGAAAAAATACTATGATGTTATATAATTTAAAAGAACACATTTTATAACTTTTTTACAACCTTAAATCAGCTTTAAATATTTCCATATCATAACCCTTTCAGGCGGCGCGGTGGTGTAGTGGTTAGCACTGTCGCTTTGCACCTCCAGGGTCTGGGTTCGATTCCCCGGCCAGGCTCGATTCCCGTCTCTGTGTGCATGGAGTTTGCATGTTCTCCCCGTGCTTGGTGGGTTTCCTCCGGGTACTCCGGTTTCCTCCCACAGTCCAAAGATATGCAGGTTAGGCTAATTGGCGTTCCTAAATTGCCCGTAGTGTGTGATTGGGTGTGTGAGTGTGTGTATGTGTGTGTGCCCTGCGATGGATTGGCACCCTGTCCAGGGTGTACCCCGCCTAGTGCCCGAAGTCTCCTGGGATAGGCTCCAGGTCCCCCGCGACCCTGAACACAGGATTAAGCGGTATAGAAAATGAATGAATTAATGAATAACCCTTTCAAAAGAGAGGGGACCTGTGTCAAAAAGAACCTAAAAAGGTATAAAAAGAACTGAGAATGAGTAAAAGAAGCTGGGGCATTGATCGAGATTCAGGGCCCCTAAAAGCATTTCTTAACCTGGACACAACAACCTTAAGAAAGCCAACCCCTGTCAATCAGAAGCCCTTGGAATTATCCTTAAAGTCACCTCCACCACCCCAGAAAAGTAGTCTGTCCTCTTCTTCCCACTGCAGGGACTCATTTTATTTATTTTTAACCAAAAGTTTAAGTCCTTTACTAACCTGTTTTGACTATGATAACCTCAGGCAATCAGTGACATGGAAACAGAAGTTTAAAGGCCATGGGCTGGCAGTGTAGAAGACTATACTAACTATGATGGCTAGAGCATGAACTAGATGTAACCAGGGGCTTGTAAGCCTCAGGATAAAAGGACAAGGAATTTGTGGGTCTCAAGATGACAGAAGTTAGAGCTTGTAGTCCTCAAGATGGGAGGAGTAGGATGTTATGGGCCTCATAATACTTAGACTCGAAGACTGTTTGTGTCAAGAGATCAGGGAGGAGCTTAGTAGTAGTAGAGGAGGACGGAGAGGAGGATCAAAGTGGTACCAGAAACCAGGTACCAGGCATCTGGAGATTGTTGTACGTGTGTGGGCTTTTGTAACAGCAGGTATAGTAGCTCTTAGACCTTGGAGTAGCAGGAGTAAATTCCAGAAGCTGGTAAGTGGGAGTGTGTAGATGTCAGGATGGCAAAAGCAGAATCTGCGCAATAGCAGGAAATTGTGAGGTTCAGGATGCAAAAGAATTTAGATGGAAATTAGTTTAGTTAGAGTTGTGGACAAAAGACACAGCCACTTAGTCATTAACTTTTGTGCTCATACTGTAGTATGAAACTAAAAGAGAAAATCAGTGGGGCCTACAGTCATGAGGGACCACTGGGAAGTTTCTATTTCATCATCAATAAACAAACAAAAAAAAAAGATCTGCTTATAATAAAATGTTGACTGCTTGGATATCTTTAAAACCATGAAAATTATGTTTTAAGACATCTGTTTTTATTTGGATTGATTTAAAGACTTGGCCATCCATTCTACTGTACATAATCCTAATACATCTAGGTCACCAAGAGACCTGGGCAATTTCATGTCATCTGGATGATATCATGAGCAAAGATGTAAACCGTACTATAGAGTTATTAAAACAATACCTTTAACAAAGGAAGAAGAAGATACCCAGTACCGAACCATGTGGCACTTCATAAAGTGTTTCAAGTGAGAAAGGTCCCCATTTATAGTTATTAAAACAAAACCATGCTCTATTAACCCACAAAACTAAGTACCATTTTTACCCTCATTATTCTGTAGAAACTTACTGAAGAAATTCTACACAGAACTTTGAGTCATGGAATTAACATAATTGAGGTAGGATGAACAGACCTATTTTCTCCTATCTCATTCTCTCTCATCTGATAATATTTTACACTCATATCTTTACAGAAACTCTCTTGCAAGAAATCCCTTCTTGCAAGAGAGTTTCTGCACAGCAGCGCTGCCTGCAAAGCAAAGGATTGCCATGTTGATTAAACTCAAACAGTTTAACGAGATGTCTGGTAGAGGCTTTGGTTTTGTCATTAATAAACAATTAATAACAGTGCTTACTTTGCTCACATCTATTTAAAGCTTTCACACCACAAATACGGACGTGCATGATTAATGCAGCTCGAGTTATCTCAGTCACGAGCGGCTGTACTTCCTCTTCGCTTTAACACCCACAATGCTAGTGTGGTTAAGAGAAAGTGGGTGTGCAGGTTGTGACACTTACAGAAACACACCAAAATGGCCAAAAAAAGCATGTTTTCTAGGAAATATACGTTAAACCTCTAACTTAATACAGCAGCATCAGCAAAAAACAAAAAAGACAATCAAAGAACTGCAAATGTTTAAACGATGGCAGCAGAATGTAATTTAAGACTTTGTATGAAGCATGATTAGTGCATAATTTGCAATAACTATGTGTATCTCATTCAACATAGACTGACCTTATTGTAGCTTTGAATTGAGTAACTTTAGAAAATTCTGTTGCCTCTACTGTTGCCTCATACCTTCAGGGCTGAGGTTTGAATCTGGCCTTTGGTCTGTGTGGGTGGAGTTTGCATATTCTTCCTGTGCATGATGGGTTTTCTCCAGGTACTCCAGTTTCCTCCAACAATCCAGAGACACGTGGTGAAGGCTGAATTGTATGATTGGATGTCTGCTTGTGCCCTGTTATGGGTTGGCACCATCATCCAGGAAGTCACCTTGCCTGTGTCATGATTTCCATAGGGTAGGATACAGGCACCCCTTGACCCATCACATGGTTGGATAGATGGATGGATGGATAGATGGATGGATGGACGGATGGATGGCACTTTCTATTTCTATAGAAATAAGCCTTATAACTAATCAGGAATCTTCTCTATAATAAGGCAGTCCTCCAGGTCTATGAAATATTTATTAAAGGTGATCACAAGAAATATTACGCATTGGATGAATTCATTGGAGGCGGCGCGGTGGCGTAGTGGTTAGCACTGTCGCCTTGCACTTCCAGGGTCTGGGTTCGATTCCCCGGCCAGGCTCGATTCCCGTCTCTGTGTGCATGGAGTTTGCATGTTCTCCCCGTGCTTGGTGGGTTTCCTCCGGGTACTCCGGTTTCCTCCCACAGTCCAAAGATATGCAGGTTAGGCTAATTGGCGTTCCTAAATTGCCCGTAGTGTGTGATTGGGTGTGTGAGTGTGTGTATGTGTGTGTGCCCTGCGATGGATTGGCACCCTGTCCAGGGGGTACCCCGCCTAGTGCCCGAAGTCTCCTGGGATAGGCTCCAGGTCCCCCGTGACCCTGAACACAGGATAAAGCGGTATAGAAAATGAATGAATGAATGAATGAATTCATTGGCACATCTTTTTTACTCCAGTAAAAAATGTGCATGTATTTTGTTTTAAATATGATAACAAGGATCGCACAGAACAGCATTTCCTGGCGGAGGTTTACTTGGGAGTCCTTCGATTTTGATGGTGTATGTAATGCCAGCAAGGTTCTAAAAGAAAAACAAAATCATAGGAACCAGAAAGACTGCTCAGGAATGGTCTCAAGTAGCAACACTTTTAAGTCTGGAACCATTACCTTGCGTAGGAATCCTTGAGGAACCATTTCTTTTAAGTGAGAATGTCCAGAGAGGTGATCACAAAGACGCAAAATTCTAAAAATAGGAAGTGGCAGAAAGTGAGGGTACAGGGCAGAAAGAGAAGAAGAAAGTGAGAAAGGCAGTGCAGTAATGACTTCACAGCCCATTAGTCGCTAAGGCTGATACGCTACACCTCATTACTCCCCCAGCGCACTCGAGCATTAACACACGAATCCATCCGCTTGGCCAGACCTGTCCTTTCACTCCACGATAACTCTCCCTCTCATCGACGTTCATGACCACGTTTCAACGTGAAAGGACGTCTTTTTTTGATCGCTGAGTACACCTCGGATTCGATTAGCCTTCGTGGGAATGAGACAAATTCACATTTCTCAGCATACCATAAAGTAAAAAAAAAAAATCGAAAAGAAATTGAAGCTGTAAAGGATCTCATTTAGAGATCGAGTGGTGATTTGAAAGATGGACGAACACCCAGGTTTATGAGGACATTTCAATTTGGTCAGTCATCCAGCGAGAGCATTACATAAAAGTCTAGAGTGGGGGGGTGGGGGGTAAAGATGGATCTAGGGGGGAAAAAAAAATTAAGATGGTTCCAATGGAAATGGCAGCAGTGAATCAACACACTGGCCGGGAGCCACTGGGACATTCACGGTGTCGGCTAAACACTGGCCATTGGCCATTGTCACACACCTCATTTATGCACACACACATACACACACACACACACACACACTAGCTGTATTAGCAAACAGTGCAGCAGAGCTGTGGGGGTTTCCAATCCCTTGCTCATCCAAATAGTCGAGTCAATTGCTTTCAAATTTGGGTAATTATGAAAATGAACAGCACGTTTAAAAATTTACGGAGATGTAATATTATTACTCTTTCAACACATGGTGCTGTGAAAGCCCAAGTGGAATTCGCTAATTACACTCCCATTTTTAAGGCTTTTATATTCGGATGTAGAGGTGCATCGATACTAATACTGTTACCAGGCATCCATCTGATCCCACGCTCACTTACTTACTGTATACTTGCTCCATATCATATAGTCAGTATGACGTGATACTATGTGACATAAGCCTAATGTATGGTTTCCATGCTAATACCCAAACGGCACAAAATGACAGTGATTTCGAGGTGTTTCATGATGAATTAGTTCAAGTTCAAGTTTCACTCAAGTCAAGGCAGACTGCAAACTGTGCGCAGTATACTGTAGGAACCGCAGCATCTTGAATGACTAAATAAAACATTTACTTTGGATTGTTTGAGGAAACTGGAGCACCTGGAGGAAACTTCCAAGCACAGGGAGAACATGTAAACTCCACACACACACACACACACACACTCAGACATACATATACTGTACCTGTGGAATCGAAACCTCAACCCTGGAGATGTGAAATCACAGTGCTGACCTGCTGACATTTTTGTTCAATCCAATTTAACATCATATAAAATCAGCACGCTAATAAAAAATAAATAAATAAAAAAAAAAACTTGCATAGATGCCTAAATGCAACATACACACATACTGTGACCATGTGACCAAACTTTTTTTTTGCATTTTCTGAAAGATTTAATGAAGATGTAACACCGTGGTTCCCAATAATGTCAGCAGGGACGGTAGCAAGAAGTAAAGGGAGCCGCTTTCAGTTTGTTTTTTAAAGCAGCCGGTGCGAAGAGGAATCATAAATTTAGGTTATGTGAGGTTTAATGTCTATTTAATTTATATTTCATGTCTTTTCTAAAAGGCCTCGTGCTTTAAGCCTCCTGGGATAGGTTCCAGGTCCCCGCGAATCATGCATTCAGATGCAGCGGTTTAAAAAATGAGTGAGTGAGTGAGTGAGTGAGTGTTTTTCCTAAATGTTTTTATATGCAAACATATGATTATAGTGTTGGAAATTGGTAATATATTAATATAATAATAAAAATAATAATATTTTTTGGGTGGCTGGAACGGATTATCTGCATTTACATTACTTCCTATGGGAAAATGTGTTTCGCAATATGAAATTTCGCAAGTCAAAGAATTTGAAAATGTGAAAATTTAAGCACTCGAAACTAATTAGCCGGCTATAATTTAACTATTAAATGCACCATTTTTTATTTACTCCAAATAATGGCACAAGTGAGTCTATTTAGCGACTCATTTAGAAAAATAACAACTGTATAAATTATTGACACGCTGTCCACAAATTCCTGACTATTCATTTATTGCCTGCAATAAATCACAACCTTTGGTGATTAAATAGTTGCACTGGTCCGTACCGTACTGCGATTCTGATTTTCTATCCCGTATCGCGTAAACCATATGCACTCATACTCTTTTTCATCCTTCTGAAATGAAGAATGTCAGAAAGTCAGGAAAAAGAAGAATATCAGGGATGTCCCCGGTGTCTTTGGTTCGGTCAGCACTTGCCGTGACCTCGCTCTGGCGATTGCAGTATTTGTTTTCTCAAGGCTTTTCACATGAACACAGAACAGATGCAGTAGGCCTGCCAGGAGCAAGTGTGTGTGGGAGTGTGTGACAGACAACAGACTGTTAGATTTGTTCAGCGCTGCTGGTTTGGTGTAATGACTTAGAAACTGGAGGCTGGCCAGAAAATCTTCACCATTTGGTTTTTCTTCGGATGAAACGGTCAGGGCTGCTCTTACATATTGTGATAAGACGCATCATTTGCTACATTTGATGTGCTTTAATTATCCAATCCTCTATTTCTGCTTCATTTTATTCGATCTTGGACGCGGCATATATCCTAAAGTCGGACTGAATAGCGTGTGGCGGCGCAGACAGACAGACGGTGTTGGTTCAGCTGCAGTAAGATCACTTAAGCCTTGTCTGAACCACAAGCATTCAAAAGATTTAGTTGAACTTTAAAAATATGCAATATTACTGTATGAATGTAGATCTTGTGACCCTTTGAGTCCTGCAGCGAGAGTGAGATTTGAGGTAACGTGTTACAGTCCAAACTGATTACCACAGCCTTGAAAACACCGATCTGGGTTTTCACACACGCACACACACTTCATATCCCGTCCCTGAGTTAAAGAAAAAAAAAAAAAAACACGCTCACGTCTGCAGAGCCGAGCTGAAAGGAGCGCGAGCACACAGGAGGGAATACGCGTATTGTTAAAAGAGAGGAGCACCAGCAGGGCTCCATAAATCATGTGTCGGGGTGTGAGTGTATGAGATGATGACCTTGTCATATTTTAATGTCAGTGTAAATTCAACCTGTCCTGGCCTGAGGATGGAAAAAAAAAAAAAAAAAAAAAAAAGAGGCCAGAGACAGGGATGGATAAACCAGGCGAGCATAAGAGGGAAGTCATCATGAATTGGCTGTGTATTACTGTATATCTGAAGATATTTTCCTGATGTTTTAACTTCGCTTAAACTCTAACCTTTAGCATGTGTGTGTTGGATGCAGATCTTAGTGGCTGGAGCAACGAGGTAGAAAAATAGTAGAACAAAACAAATAAACACTAATCATAGTTCAGCAAACTTGTCCACACAATTTCCACACCGAAACGCAGCTTTTCATGTCATCGCCGTGATGCAACCAATCACAAGCTTTTATCGTATGTAAATTAAATAGGTTAAGGGTAGCTCATCAAGAGAGAGAAGATTTTTATCTCTAGTCTGATTAACCAACTGCCAAGGCTGATGAAAACAGGATGTTTAAAAATGATTGGACAGGAAAAGGTGCATTGATTCTATAACAGAAGTCAAACGCAGTAATGTGTCATAAAACCACTTCAAACTCATAGTTGTTATTAATTTCATTTTTCCCTTCTACAGTATCTACAATATATGGGAATTTAGTCATTACTCACATGTTGTTCCTTCTTATTAGTGCAATACGGAATTTACTGTTTAGTGCTTTTTAAGTAGGTTTATTATTATTATTATTATTATTATTATTATTATTATTATTATCATTCATTCATTCATTCATTCATTCATTCATTCATCTTCTATATCGCTTAATCCTGTGTTCAGGGTCGCGGGGGACCTGGAGCCTATCCCAGGAGTCTTCGGGCACTAGGCGGGGTACACCCTGGACAGGGTGCCAATCCATCGCAGGGCACACACACATACACTACGGGCAATTTTTTTTTTTTTAGGAACGCCAATTAGCCTAATCTGCATATCTTTGGACTGTGGGAGGAAACCGGAGTACCCGGAGGAAACCCACCAAGCACGGGGAGAACATGCAAACTCCATGCACACAGAGACGGGAATCGAGCCTGGCCGGGGAATCGAACCCAGACCCTGGAGGTGCAAGGCGACAGTGCTATTATTATTATTATTATTATTATTATTATTATTATTACAAATTTTTTTTATTATTATTATTACTATTATTATTATATAGTTTTTATTATAAATTTTTCCCCGTCATTCCATTCTCAAAGTTATTCTAATTCCCCTTGTTTAATTTATTACTTTTATGAACCAACAGTAAACAACTGTAACTAAGAAAGCAATTTTCTCCTTGGATTAATAAAGTTCTTCGAATCTTGAACCTTTAATTGAATAAAAAGGTAACTGTTGTTAACATCGTCACTTATCTGGACGTTTGTAAGTAACAAATCCTGATGTTTTTACTTTTTAATGTATTTCATAAATGATCCTTAATAAAGTAATTAATTTATTTGACATCGGTGCATTCCTGTATCAAATCTGCTTTAACTTTCAGTTGATATATTTCTTTTTTTGCTTCTAGGAATCGTTTCTAGGAACTCCTTGCTATGATATTCTGTCTGTTATCAGTGGACAGGGATGAGGTAATCACGCTCCGGGAGCTGAAGCTGTCAAACACGCTGAAGTGTGTAATAAACTCAGGGTGTGTTTACGAGTCAAATAACACACACCTGAACACCTGTCAACAGAAGCCCCGCCCTCACCATGTGACCGAGCTAAATAACACAGAGCTGAACCGAGGGTCAAAGGTCAAAAGGATTTGTGTATGTACTGTAGACACACACACACACACACATACAGTACGCGTGAAAATCTGGAAGTTCGAGATGATGATGATGATGATGATGATTATTACAAATACATTATCATGTATCATTTATGATTAATGTTACATACCAATTAATAATGTATAAATTGTACCATTAACATTCATTTATTAATCAGCAGTGCGCACTTATAGCATGATATAATAATTAAATAATTTAGTTAATTTATCAATACTTTTAAACGACCAAGAGTTGTTGTTTGATAATAATCATTGTATACTTATTAATCTGGCATTATTTATTTATTATAAAATGCATTTATGTATTTGTCCCAGTTTTAGAATTATATAATTATAATTAATATAAATAATTATATTTATAATTTAATTATATTATATTTGTAAAAATATATATTTCTATTGATTTATATTTTCATAAATCTTCATATCAGGTTACGATTTGTTTGTGTCTTTATTTTGTGGAGCCTTATACTGTAGATATAGTTTTTAAATATAATAAAATTGCATTTTTTTATACACAATACAGTGCAGATAATAAAGTAAGATAAAGTGAAAAGATTTATCAAGTATAAATCAAGTTTATAAAGTATCTTTTGGTAGAAATAGCGCATTAAAAGTGTTTTGAAATCCATGAGCTGAAATTATTTCATCTATTGGTGTGTGACTCCGAAATGATAAATAAATAAATAAATACATAAAATCTTGTCTTGTCCCAGTTGGCTAATTATGTTTCTTACTTAGCTTGTTAGTTTCTATTAATTTATGTTATTAATTGATGTTATGTATGTAACGCTATGTATATAGCACCTTGGTCCTTGAGGAAAGTTTTATTTCACTGTGTACTAAACTGTATATAGTTGATATATATAATAAAAGCCTACTTGACTTGACTATAATAAATAAAAAAATAAATTATTTAATAATCAATTAAGTATTTTATCTACTTGCTTATCCTGATGACAGACAGAATTTTAGCTAAATATGGGACAAATCATTTTTCACACGCACACACACACACACACACAGACATCCCAGAATGAAACTGAAAAATATCTGAATAACCTTTTTGCGAAGATAAATCTTTAGAAACTTCTGAAATGGCATTTGATTTGTTTAAACCGCGACATGCGGCCTGACTTACAGTCATTTCTTAGTCACTAACTTAATCCAGAACTGACTCGGTATTTATGCTCCTCGGTGCGTCACGTGCTTTGTGCTGGAACAGTTTTCACCGAACAAACAAGCGTCTAATCACAAGCTTGATTGTATTAATGTAGAAATACTTCACTACCGCCCCCCCCCCCCCCCGCTAACCCCCCCCCCCCCTTCCCCCCCCGCTTCCCCCCCGCCCCCGTCCCCCAAATTTTACACCCTTTTTTTTAGACCGTTACTTACGGCTTGTGAACTACTGCGTGCAGATGAAGCGATAAGAAACTTGCACTATTTTACTGAACTTTTTCGAAATATCCACGCAGCGTTCTCGGTGGAAAAGGTGCCACCGCTTTTCTCGCTTCATCTCCAGTCGTTCCACACAGCAGCTTCCTTATCAGATCTCAAACTGACACCATTAACTTATCTAATAACACATTTCAGGATCAAGTCTATGTGTGTGTGTGTGTGTGTGTGTGTGTGTGTGTGTGCGCGCGTATGATGAACGCTTAGCTACACGGCCGAGCGTAAGCAGGAGGTGGAGAAAAGCAGATAGTGACTCTGAGCGAAAGGAGACGAGCTTCCTGTGCTGTCTGCCGTTGTTTGGTTTTGCTAATAAATGACACAACCTCCATCCCTCGCTCTTTCTCTTTTTCTTCCTGGACTTTGACATGTGACATAAAGTTGACATGACAATCTGTAAACAACGCTTTCATCCCTGTTTATGTTTGGGAGAAGAAAGCGGGGTCTTGGAGCTTTTCCTGATCCCTTTCCAACATCGATAAGGGCCATAAAACCTCTTACAGACTCTATGAAGAAAGAAAGAAAGAAAGAAAGAAAGAGATTCCGTAGTATTTGCACCATAATTACTGGTTGATTGTTGGGCGAAAAAGCTGAATATATGTCTTATATATACACTGTATGTTACAAGGGCTGAATATCTATGCTGATTTGAAAGCAACATATTAAAGCACACACACAGAAATGATAGCAAATGAAAAGTCTGTCTACACTTTCTCATTCATTCATCTTCTGTACCGCTTTATCCTCTATTCAGGGTCGCGGGGGACCTGGAGCCTATCCCAGGAGACTTCGGGCACTAGGCGGGGTACACCCTGGACAGGGTGCCAATCCATCGCAGGGCACACACACATACGCACATTCACACACTCATTCACACACTACGGTCAATTTGGGAACGCCAATTAGCCTAACCTGCATATCTTTGGACTGTGGGAGGAAACCGGAGTACCCGGAGGAAACCCACCAAGCACGGGGAGAACATGCAAACTCCATGCACACAGAGACGGGAATCGAGCCTGGCCGGGGAATCGAACCCAGACCCTGGAGGTGCAAGGCGACGGTGCTAACCACTACACCACCGTGCCGCCGCTCTACACTTTCTATAAACAACAATATGAAATAAGATCACAACAAAATTATATAAGATTATTAAGCTCAAAAAATTTGCTATCATAGTTTTATTGACAGATAATTCAGCAATTTTTAATAATAATTTAATTTGAGAAGAACAGCTAAATTCTCAGGCCATAGAACAAAACATTTCTGTACTGTAGATTCAAGGACATTTCACTTCCATAGACGACGTGTGCTGCTGTCTCAAAGTATTTCCTGGTGATTGTTGGTAGATTGTCTGAGTCACTAAAGTGTGTATGCTTCTCTAATATGATGCGTCCTGCATCTGATTCGACAAATTGATCAGGGCCCGGTTTCTCAAAAGGTTCTTATCGCTAAGTAGTTCTTAAGTTGTACCTTAACCTCTCTCTTAACGTTATGGCGCATTTCCCCAAAAGTTCTTACGCTAAGTATCTCTTAGCTAAGTCACACGTTCGTAAGGTTGGTCTGGACCAACCTTAACTCGAACTTAGCGTAGTTTCAGCTCAAGACGCTAGTGGCCGCCACTAAGCAGCAGTCTTTATAAACCAGCGGTGTATGCAAACACATTATGGCACGTTATCAAAGTCGTATTAATGATGGAATATACTGTAGACCTGTTGAGCTGCTCAGACCTGCGTGTGCCAGACCAGCGCATCGTACTTACTGTACGCTCTACGTCCCGATGTCCAGCTACTCGCTGCTTTTTGTTTAAAATAGGTTTCATTGATCATTAGCCATTATCCATAACTTTATGGGCTTTTCTTTATGGACACGTTTTATTTTTATGATATTTGATTTAGTTAAATGAGAAAATAACCTTGGGAAACCCCGCATTCATTACTTTTTCTGGGTGATTGTAATGTTTTTATACCCCTATTCACTTATGCAGTTTGACTCACTGTGAGATGCGGTGTGTTATACCCCTATCTCACCTGCGCGGTCTCGCGCTGTGGCCGTAAGTAGGGTTCATCATGATTCACCCCGAGTTTTTGCGCTGTGATTCCGTTTCCATCTTTCCGCGTGAAGAATGAAACGTCTATTTTTTTTTTGCTGGTCCTCGCGGAAGCTTGCAGACCTTGCAGAACTTCGCGGAACGTTAAAGGAACGTCGCGGGTGATCGCGGCAGCTCACGGAGATGAGTCAGGCCACACAGGTGAGAGAGGGGTATTAGGCACCGTGATCCGCCTCGAGTGACCGGCGCCCGACGGTCCAAAAAGATCCGCAAGGTCCGCGAGCTTCCGCATGTTGAACATGTTTACTTTTTTTGCGTGGTAAAATGGAAACGTAACCATGACACCAAAACTCGCGCTGAATCATAATGAACCGCACTTACGGCCCCGCGTAGGTGAGATAGGGGTATTAAACCTCCACTCTGTCATCTCATCGTATTCATTCCATAAGTGCGCTATACAACCCCAACAACTGACACTTCACATTGTTTCTGAAGCTGGTGAAGAGTGTTATCAGCTGTTTGTCCATCAACTATGATTGTAAACCCGGTTCGTTTCACCGCCACAGGTTACATGAAAATATTAGCGACAGTTTGGTGATTTATTTTATATATTTGTCTATTATGGCATGTTATTGATAAGTTAACACATGTCGAAATAAACGCTATTAAAATAATTTAGTGCAATGTTTAATTTGCATAGAAAGTGCCGTCTTTCTTAACGCTGTCATGAAAAAGGAGTCAAAAATCGATTCCTGAGCCACCGATGTCCGCTAATTCAGGACCTTCACTGTAGACAGCGCCGCGTAACGTCGGACGTAAGAGGCAGCGACTTAAGAAGACTCCTAAGAGAGAGTTCAAGAAATACACTTAGAAAAGTTATCACTTAACGTAATATATATCTTAAGAGTCTTCTTAGCGCGCGAATAGTGTGCGTTATCGAGAAACCGGGCCCTGTTTCTTAAAATGTTCTCAGAACTGGTTTCATTCACGCACCTACGATGTCCAGGATTAGAATTTGTCCCCGATCAGATGCGCCCTGCGTCACACTCAGGGCATTTGACGACGTTGAATTTAATTCAGTTAAATCATATTAAAATGCTAAAGATTTCAAATTATTCACAAATGTTAATGTGTTAATGGTAACAGCTCTAATTGAATTTCTTTATCAAGGAATAAATGATTGTTTATATGCATCATATTTTTGTTTGTTTGCTTGTTGTACTGTATATACAGTAGATTTGTATAAACAGCACTATCAAGCAGTATTACAGTCGAGGTTGTGCTGTCATGCTGAATAGCAACATGGTGATATGAATGAATGAATGAATGAATGAATGAATGAATAATATACAGTATTATCATTTAAAAACATATAATGATGTACATTCAGAGCAGAATTATGCTGCAGTTGTCTGTTTACACCTGATATTGACATAAGATGGTAAAAAAACAAAAAATTCTAAATACTTAGTGTAATGCGGTCGTAGACGTATTTAGTACAACGGCACGACCTCGAGTGCGATATTGAGATTATACAGTTTATAACAGTTCCACGAAAAAAAAAAACATTTATTATGAACAGATTATTAATTTGTTTGTTTTTTTAACCAGTTATTTTGCTCCGCCCACATTTATACTTCCATGCCAGGCAGAACTACAAAGTCGACCGACAGTTACTGTGATTGACATGGGTGAGAGCAATTTTAACTACAGTATGCAGCTGAACGATGAGGAGAATAAACTATGGAGGTGGAGGACAGTCCTGAGAAACTTCTGAGATTTACCTTATAGTTCCACTCATTCCACTTTAGAACATCAGCTGTCCTCCGCATTCTGTGTTATGATGTTCTGTATATAGTGTGGGTTTTGTCAGGTAGCTGCTCTCTCCTCAGTACTGCAGACCGTAAACATCGACTTTCACCCACGCTGTGAACGACTGGGACGCCGAGTGATACATACGGTATAGTTACAAGTCCCAGTGCTGTTATACACCACTCATAAAATTCCTTTCATAATCATCAGATGACGTGGACGGATATTATGACGCATAAGAAATTGGCAAGATCTTCTTCACAGATGGAAGTAATGTATGTTAATACAGTCTTATTGATGATTCATGTTAAAAAGTTCCAGGTCAGTTCTAGGTCAATAAAAAGACATTGCTTTTATTTATTTATTTATTTATTGCAAGTAATTATATATATATAAAAAAAATAAATATTGTGATTTTTTTTCCCTCTTAAATGAATCTCCTGAATGAATGAATTTTCACTTCCTTCCATTTTTTCCCAATTTTTTTTTTTTTGACATTCACACACAGCAAAGCCCTGCAGCACTTCCTGTAACAGTGAGACACAGGCGGCTGTGACAGCCATTAGCAGAGCTAATTGGAGCGGGATGTGAGCATGAGCGCTAGGCTAGTCTAATGAGCAGCAGTGGTTGGAGCGAGTGGTGACGGAGGAGGGCTGTCAAACGCACACCGGAGCAGCATGTGCCCCTTCTTCATGTGTCACAGTGCAGGTGTGCTCGACTTCCAAATAAACACTGACCCTGAAGTCTGAAAAACACTGAGCAATCATCGCTGCTGAACATCTCTGGCCAAAACAAACAACAAGGAGGTTTTGACTGTGAAACACACGAGCGTGTCACAGACCTGCGGCGGGGCTTCAAACGTTCAACTCCATCACCAGGAACTGGGTTTAATTTCATCAGAATCATAATATTGCCAAATACAAAAAAAAGAAAAAATATTGTCTCAATATTACATCATTCTGTATTAATAGAAGGTGATGAATAAATAAATATGGAAATAAAGTTTGCTTAAAAATTACAGAACGCAGTCGTGACAATGACGCATATGGGACTGTAATGAGCATTATAACTGGCATGAATAAATGGTAAATATATTTGTTTTACTTATATAAAAAAATAATAGAGTGATTTAAAAAACAGCAAAACAAATATAATAAGAATTTAAAGTTAAATTAAAATGCATTTAAAATGCATATATTTAAATATGTTTAAGACGTGTGTTGTGACAATTATGTTTATCTAATTATTCACATTAAATCGATATTACTTTTTTATTTGGAAATTATTGTTTAAAATCTTTTTGAGTGACATTTTAAGTGTAATTTAAAATAGTGTAATTTATTAAATATATTATTTTATATATTTGTATAAAAGTACATAGATTTATTGTGTGTGATAAGTTGACAATGTGTAATAGACAGTAAATTATTAATGAATCAATTAATATTATGTTTAAATATAATATGTAACATACTGTATGAAGCGCAACAATATATTTTTTTCTATTTTAATATAAAACATAATAATTATTATAACAGTTCCTGGGTTTTTAAAAATATATTCTTACAGAACAATATGGACTAACTAGTTTACCAAATTTTAAAATGTGAAAAAGTAAATAAATAAAATAAATCAAGAGTAAACGTGAGTCACGGTCTTGACGTGAGTGTGTTATCACATCACATCCCGCCACTTCTGGCGCTCTCTCGTTCTCATGAACCAGGCTTGAGCGTTCTCTCACCTCAAGGTCACACTGATTGACACAAAAGAGTTGAGGAGTGAAGGGAAGGACATAGAACGTATCGATGTGCCAAACACAACCTGGCCCTTCGTCCAGGTGCATTATGGGAAACGGGGTAACCTGAACTTTCCTGGAGGTCTGTAAGTCTTGGATATGTGCCTCTGTATACTTGAAGTGTGCACTTCTGCCGGCTTACATCCTCTGAACGCAATCCAGTTCGAGGCGTTTTTATATACTAATCATTTACACACACCGCGTCTGGCTTTTTGAAACCTGTAAAACGCTTCGATGAGGGTCTGTGCAAATATGAAATATGATTTAAGAACTTGCCGCTTATTTGTTAAACGGCTGTCGAGAGTAAAAAGTTAATATTTTTTCGGGTGGGAGTTGTTTATAGAGGTGAAGTTAAAGCTATAAGAACTATAAAAACACAAAGCATGGCCAGGCCATTTCCTTCCTCCTCCTTTTTTGTTTTTCATTTCAAATCAGCATTTTTATTTTTTTTTGGAAACATGGTTCAAATCAGGACTGTACATTTTTATGCTTATTACCACTTTCCAATTTAAGAAGATCTTTTTTTGGAGTGATCATCAAAGGCTACATGTGCGGAGTATCATAGCCTCTGGTATTATAATCATCATTAAAATTCTGGTTGGAGCGCGTTTGTTGTCTCTGCCACGCAATAAAAGTTATTCGGCAATTTAACAACACTACAGTAGTTATAATTGCTTTCCAGATGTGTCCAACAAACACAACAACATTATTCACAAAGCGGATTTATGATAAGCTGTGAATAGACTCTCGATCCACACTATACTGTATATATATATATAGTGGTGTGGATTGTGTATATACTGTATATAGATCCTGTTCCTAACAGTGGTGTGGATTGAGAGTCTATTCATAAAGTAGGTTAACAAATAATCCCTGGAAGCATTCTTCAAAGCATTCTACAAGCTATCAGAAGAATTGTACCAGGCTGTATATGACTTGATGCACACTTACTTTACACACTTACACTATGATCAGAAACACATAAAATGTGCCAGAATTAATTTACAGATGCTTATGTAAATACCTTATGTAAATATCTTTGTGTAAAATATTGAATATCAAGAGAAGAAGTCCATTAAGGGTAAGAGTTACTGTGATGCTACCACAACCATGCTTCACAGCGGGGACAGTGATGAGTGTTGTTAGGTTTATGACTAATGTAGTACTCTGTGCCAAGGTTACTTCCTGTCTCGTCAGACCAAATTTCAAATGGGGTTTCATATGATTTGCCAATATTTTTGTTTTTCCAGTCAAAACATCATTCTAGCTGTTTTAAACAGGTTTCCATGTTTTCCCCGGGCTCTCATTTGCTTCCCCGAATAATGACCTTCTTACTGTACCATATCGGTTTTATTTATTTTTCACCTATTTAAATATTAAGAGGTTTTTCTTTTTTAGATTCATGATGTATTAGATTTTTTATTTCCAGGACGTGATACTTCAACATGTGAAAAAAGTTTGAGGGAGGGAGTTTATATTTCTAAGTCAGCGTAAGTGACTAACACTAAAAACATGAATGTGTTTCCGACCTACACTGACATTTAATACTTAATAAATATTCATTGTGCTGTATGACTAGGGCGACATTTTACCTGCATTGAAGTTCCACCCAATCAAAGATGAGACTGAACTGTTATATTCTACAGTACATTTGCAGTAACTGAGAGAACTTCCAGCAGATTATATATTATATATATAAAATATTGGTGAATGTTGATGATTTCCTTGTAAGTATATGTGCATGGTGTACCTACATGTGCAGTGACAATATAATTGAATCTAATGTAATGTAATCTAATCTAATCTTTTTTTTTTTTGGTCTTTCGGCTGCTCCCGGCAAGGGGTCGCCACAGCGGAATATCCAGTCCGCACTACAACTTGGCACAGGTTTTACGCTGGATGCCCTTCCTGACGCAACCCTCCCATTTTATCCGGACTTGGAACCGGCACTGTATCCAGTGGCTGGGGTTTGGGCACCGGCTGGGAATCGAACCCGGGCCTTCCGCATGGCAGGCGAAACACCTACCACTCAGCCACCAGTGCCCCTCTAATCTAATCTAATCTAATCTAATATCCAATCACAATGCAGAAAGCAGGATTTGATGAAGAAAAAAAGGGAGGTATAACACGCATATGGACAGTTACATATAATCATAATTAATAATTTTAACCTTATTAAAATAATTTTAAATGTTGCAGAACTGCTTTTTCTTCTAATATTAATGCTGAGCCTGACACCAAGATTACATAAATAAACAAATAAATAAATAAATAAATAAACTGTGCTGAAAATTTAGGATTTTACATCCCACCTTCCTACTCTAGGATTCCAGTCTATCACAGATGAGTTATTTATTTTATTTTATTTTTCACACATAAAGAAACATCATATACAATTATAGATATGGTGTAAGATTATTCTTCTTATTATTATTATTATTCTTATTATTATTATAAAAAATTTCCATTGTACGTGCTCGGTTTCAGTCAGAGATGTAAAAGCTATAATTTCAGTTATTTTTATTATTGATAGCTGCTATAATGCAATTATAAAAAAAAAAAGAACAAACGAATTCCGCCAACATTTTTTCGCTTTTTTTTTTCTTCTTCTTCTTCTTCTTCTTCTTTTTTAATGTGGTTTTCATGTCATCATTTCTCATCCCTGTTCTTTTCTGATGAGAAATGACATTCTCGCTCTATTGAGTTTCGCTCCGTAATGATTAAATATTTTACCGTATGTTATTGATGTGTGTCATGCTACAGTTTGAACGCTGTCCTGGCCTACTTCTGCTCTCACGTATGCGTGTTACGACAGGCAGGCTGAGGTTTACCCCTGCGTCACAAGCTTAACGAAAAATGCATGTTCAAACTTCACACTTTTGCAAGTGTGAAAATGTAGAGAAGTGTGGCTGAGAGATCTTCCAGCAGATTATATATTTTAGTTGATGATTTCCTTATAAGTATTATTCATAAAACACATTTAAAACAACGTAAGTTGACAAAAGTGCTAAGCGGTTAAATTGTCTTATATCGTGTAAAACAAACGTCAAAATTAAGATTACATCTCATTAAAAATCTGAGCAATTGAGGATTAAAGGTGAACAGGGGCAAGTCGGTAGTGCAGGGGTTTGAACCTTCTGATCAGCAGTCCAACACCTTCCATATGACCTTAGTGAAAGATAACATAACAGCTCATTAAGCACTGCGTCTGAAAAATAATTATTTAATTACTACTACTACTACTACTACTACTACTAATAATAATAATAATAGTAATAAAAAACAAGAAATAATTATGCTTTTGGTCATGTTGCTCATGAGTCATTATTCATTCATGCATTATTTTTTTCCCGCTTAGATGCATAGATTTTTTATTTTATTTTTGCAAATGAGTTGCCTATACAGACCTACAGATAATGTAGGGTGGAGCATAAGTTACTTGAAAATGTTTTTATTCATTCGTTTGTTTGTTTGTTTGTTTGCTTGTTTGTTCATTCTATTACTACTGTATGGTTTAAGAGAAGAAATCATATTGATGCAGTTTGTCAAAATAAATAAATAAATAAATAAATAATGAAGCATGAGTAACATGACCAAAAGTCATGTCATTGTCTTAAAGCAAGTGCATGCTCTTAATGAGAATTGTCATGTTTTGATCATTTTCCTATTATTATTATTATTATTATTATTATTATTATTATTAGTAGTAGTAGTAGTAGTAGTAGTAGTAGTATTTTCAGTGCTTACGGAGGTGTGCCTCCAATTTACAGTAACACAATCCCACATAAAGGTCATCTACTCTGATTTGACATCACAATCCTCTAGAAACTCGAAGAAGAGACAGCGAGAGATCACCGCAGCTTGTCCTTTCACATTAAAGCCATGCTGATGAAGCAAGGAAAATCATAGCACACTGTTTCTACTCACAGTGATCAGACGTCTTTCTAATGAGTCACATGGCTGTCGGGGCAGCACCGAACTCACACTGACTGATCAGGAATCACACTTTTTTAAGAAAGCTCCACTTTTCCTGTATCTGTGCTGCTCTAACAGCGACTCCATACTTAACAACCAGCCTTACAACCAGTTTTTTTTTAGTGTATACACTACCGTGCAAAAGTTTTAGCACACTTTCTAACTCCATGATGGTTCCTGATGTTTATTTCTTTCTACACTGTAAAGTTTTGCTGAAGGCGTCCAAAAACTGCATGAATCTCCTTTGAACAGTTGATATTGAGATGTTTCTGCTACTTCTGCTCTGTAAAGACTTCATAACGCCTCTAATCTGAGCTGCTGTTACTGTAATTGGTCATTTTTCAGGCTAATAACTCTAAATGAACTTCTCGTCTGCAGCAGAGGTACGTAGGTTTTGGTCTCGTCCTCCTGGGACGGCCTTCATGAGAGCTTCAAATTTAGTGACTTACCAAATTGCTTTGAAGTTTCTGTCACTACTACAGTATATAAGTATCAAGTTACCCAACATATATTTGTGTTATAGTTGACTCAAAATAAGTATTTATTTATTTATTTATTTATTTATTTATTATACCATTATATTGGGGCAAAAACGTTGTGTTTTTTGTTTGTTTGTTTTATTTGTTTATTTATTTTTATCAACATGAGCCTACTTTCAGTTTCACAATGCTGTATTTTGTTTTGAGGTTTTGTTGTTGTTTTGATTCATGTAGTGCTAAACTGAGCAGTTATCTGCAGTATCTACTCGAGTGAGTCTCATTGTCTAATGATCAGTACAGAAGGTGGAACCACTTTTATTTTGTAGTTGCTGTGTATTTCTTCATTCACACAAAACAATGTCTGTTCAACAGTGTGTGTGTGTGTGTGTGTGTATGTAAAGCTTTTCAACTGCAATTCTATTTAGAGCACAAATTATTATTATTATTATTATTATTATTATTATTATTATTATTATTATTATTATTATTATTATTATCATCATCATTATTAATATTATTATTATAACATAAAAAAACTAATAAACACTGTTACTGTGAGAACAGAACAAGTGAAAAGAAGTGAAACCCACTCACTGTTTTTCATTTTATGTTGTGATATGAAGTTGAAAACAAATATGCAAAAGAGCATGAAAAGTTCAAATAAGTCATCCCTTTGAACTGCTTTTTACTATGTCTTTAATCACTCATCTTTCACTCCGTAACTTTAAATAGACTGTATCGGAAAATCTTCAGGGCACGTAGGTGTTGTTGCTTTTGTCAGGGTCACTCGGCAGCAGTCTGTGAACTTAAACTCAGTGAACTTTGTTTTTATCGCGTTAACAAACAAGCGTGTAACAAGCGGGTCGTGGTTAGGATAATCATTAATAACAATCCCATGTCAGAATTCTCATTGATCAGGACATGGAATCTATAAGATAACGTAGGTTTATATTTATGTGATCTCGCGTTTTGGTACCGACGGCTCGTTCAACCGGTGATATTTTGATATTTAAGGAGATGTTTATTTATCATTCATGGAAGGAGTCACCAGTGTCAGCACTTTGATAAACAGTCAGAGATACATTTGCTCCTTAAAGATTTTTTACCATAGCATAGTTTGATTCTACTTGTTCCTGAAGCGGATTATTGTCCAATAAAAGCATGCTCCAAGAACAAAACACGTATTATTTACAACGGTAATAAGATATTCTCGCTTTAGTTTGTTCTCAGGATGTTACTCTGATTTTCCACAAACTGTAGTGATATAAAGGTGTGTAAAACACTTCAGGAGCTGTGTTATTAAAATGATCACCTAGAGGGAGGGTGCTATGCTGAAGCTATGCTGAGGCTGGAGACTCTTACAATAAATATCAATAAATAAATAAAGTCTCCTTACAAAAAACATCATGATATAGAAGTACCATTACTAAAATCATCCTGTCAATATAGTATTGTGTACAGTATGTTTGGCATTGGCGGCACGGTGGTGTAGTGGTTAGTCGCCTTGCACCTCCAGGGTCTGGGTTCGATTCCCCGGCCAGGCTCGATTCCCGTCTCTGTGTGCATGGAGTTTGCATGTTCTCACCGTGCTTGGTGGGTTTCCTCCGGGTACTCCGGTTTCCTCCCATAGTCCAAAGATATGCAGGTTAGGCTAATTGGCGTTCCTAAATTGCCCTTAGTGTGTGATTGGGTGTGTGAGTGTGTGTATGTGTGTGTGCCCTGCGATGGATTGGCACCCTGTCCAGGGTGTACCCCGCCTAGTGCCCGAAGTCTCCTGGGATAGGCTCCAGGTCCCCCGCGACCCTGAACACAGGAGTAAGCGGTATAGAAAATGAATGAATGAATGAATGAATGTTCTGCATTTAACAGATGCTGTTATCAGGAGTAAATTTTACCGCATTATGCATTTGTCCAGTTAAAGGGCCTTAATCAGGTGACCAACAATGGCACCTTGTTGGATTTGAACCTGAGACTTTCATATTCAGTAGTAACAAGCCTTAATCACTGAGCTATATGTCAATTAATCAGCTGATATTATTAACTAATATATTTGAGAGTGGTTTAGGAAGCTAAAGCATTAATGACTCACTATAAACATTTGATTAATTGCCATAAACATTTTTTTCTAAAGACAAACTCTGTGTTATTGGGTTTGAAACGTATCATTGAGTTACAGCCGGAGTTCCACGCCCCCGGGTCAAGCCACACGCAGACATCATCACTGACGGTGAATTCATAATCATAAATCTAATTCTGAAGGAGCTCTGAGGATAACTTAATCGAAGAATAAAAAAAAATGAGAAAAAATATCAGCTAGGAAATGTGCAAGATTGTTATTATTAAAAAATTTTTTTTTTGCTATATGTGATGAAACATGTAAAATGTGGTGGTTGAAACCAAAAATGATGCAACGAGATAACAGAGTAAATTTGATGGAAAAAGGCCATGTTAGGCTTCATATTGGAACAGAAATGAGACCTGTAGTGTACATCGCTAACTTTTAATCCACTTTTCAATCATTTCACAAGACATGCCTGGATTTTTTTTTGTTCCTTCTCATGTTTCACAGAAAAAAAAATTATAATAAAATTGCAGGTCATTCTTAATAAAACCCGAGCACAACTACTGCGGAGAAAGTGATTATGTGATACTTGGTGGTGTTTAGGATTAGTGAGGATACTGAAGGTTATACACCACCTCACCCCAGGAACTGAATTAAGAACAATTCAACACAATATTAAACCCTGGACGTATATAGTGCTGAACCAAGAACGGCAAAAAAGAACTGTGGTTGGAAAGAATAATCATAACTGACCAAGATCAGAGATCACTTAAACACTTGGTGAAGTTGAAAAGAATGTTTTACGTTTAATATTGAAAGATCAAAGCCTTTTCAGCAGTGTTATCTGGGGTTGCTTCTGTTGTAACACAATAAAATCCTAATGAAAACGTGATGATTACAATAATGACAGATATAATAAAACCATATAATCATAGCAGGTTAGTATTAATCAAATACAACCTCAGACAAACAACAACATAAATACAATCTTTAATCAAATACAACCTCCCAAATGAACAAAAATGAGGTAAAAACAGTTCCCCCTTGCTGCTTCCACATGATTTAAGAGGGTAAATTGCAGCCACGTTGCTATTAATCCACCTGGGATTAATAAACTTATTTGATTCACCAGCCCTTGAAAATTTGGCAGTTTGCTGTAGTAGAGTATTCAGGTGTGTGTTATCACGATGCCAAGATTGTTGCAATTGTTGCTGCAACTCAATCTGTGAAGGGATATAAAACCATCCCCAAACAATTTGGAGTTCAACGTTCAACAGTGAGAAAGTGGAAAGCATTCAAGACAGTTAAGAGTGGAGCTACAGTACATCTCAGACCCTACAGGGCTCAACTAAGCATGTTTTGAAGTACAAAACGGCACAACTACTGTAGAAGAAAACTCAACAAGTACGGGTGGTTTGGAAGGGCTGACGGAAGAAAGCTTGACTATGGAATTCCAAAACTGCATCTGAACAAACCATCAGCAACTTCTGGAGCAACATCCTATGGACGGATGAAAACAAATTTAAGTTGTTTGGCCTTAATGCCCAGCGCCATGTTTGGTGAAGACCAAACAGTATTTCAGCAGAAACACTTCATACCCCTTGACATACACAGCGGTGGAGGGATGATGATTTGGACTTGACTTTGGAGTCACAGGATGTGGGAACCTTACAGTCATTGAGTCGGTCATGAACTTCTCCGTATACACAACTCAGTCTACATCAGAATGGCTAAAAATAAATAAATAAATACATTTTGGAATGGCTTAGTCAAAGGCCAGACCTCAACCCAACTGAAATTCTGTGGCAGGACCTTAAGAGAGCTGTACGTGAATTAACGCCCAAGAATCTCAATGAACTGAAGGAATGTTGTAAAGCCAAACGGGGCAAAATGATGTGAAAGACTGATAAAAGTCATACAGGATATTTTTACTTCCTTTGATAACTTTTATATTTTTAAGTTATTCCTACTAAAGGTGAAATTAAAAGCTGTTGAATCATGTGGTACTTAGTATTGCCCACATTTTGTTTTCTTTATGGCTTTAAACAATGTCATGGTGAGAAAATGTATATGTTGTTGTTTACCATTTTTACACCAAACAAAATTCAGGTGAGCACTAGCTTTACCACGTGGCACGGTGGTGTAGTGGTTAGCACTGTTGCCTTGCACCTCCAGGGTCTGGGTTCGATTCCCGAATCCCGTATCTGTTTGCATGGAATTTGCATGTTCTCCCCGTGCTTGGTGGGTTTCTTCCAGGTACCCTTCCGGTTTCCTCCCACAGTCCAAAGATATGCAGGTCAGCCTAATTGATGACCTTCAATAGAAAGACACAAGAACACCTAGTGCACCACAGCCTGCCGGGAACGAGGCCCAGCTAGCAAAGAGCCCAAGGCCAGTGACCCGGCCTCCAAACTCCTCAGATCTCAATCCAGTCCAGCCTATCGGATGGTCAAACAAACAAGTCAGATCCACCCCATAACCCACGGCACCCAAAGGATCTTATCCTGGGGCCAGTTACCACAGGACACACCTTGTGGAGTCATGTCCCGCGGGGCCGGGACTACTTAAGTGGCACTAGGTAGTTTTAATGTCAATGGGTTTAATGTCATGGCTGAGCGGTGTAGACACCAGACACCAGATGCCGCTTGTTGTTTTGCAACTTTTTGCTTCGTCAAGATGAAGTAATGTCACTTTCTGAGTCAGTGCAGTAAAGGAGAAAGTGAATGAGAAAGAAATCAAAGACATTTCTTTTTGATGTTCTTCTATAAACTTCCATTATATGTGACTATGAATAATAATAATAATTATTATTATCATTATTATTTATTATTATTATTATTATTATTATTATTATTACTGTTGTTGTTGTAAGTTCTCTTAACATAGTGAGAAAATGAAGGCACTTTATCAGATCACTGAACCTGTAGAACTGTCTGTGATCTGAAGCTTTTCATCCTGCAGCACTTTCTGTTAAACCACCAATGGAGAGTGTGTTTCTCTCTCTCTCTCTCTTCCACAGACACACACACACACACACACACACACACACACACATCACACCTCCACACTCTCTCTTGCCGTTATCACTGTGTGACAGACAGCACTTGGCACTTGACACGCACACTTGATATTATCTGGCCAGAGGAAAGATTCAGGGCCCTGACTGATGAGAACGTGTCACTCACGTATTGTTTATCTACGCCGGCGGGAAGCCTAGCAAAATAAAGAGAGCTTTCTTTCCCTGGCCTTATATTTATCATCCCATTGACTAAAAGCACGCTATGTGTGTGTGTGTGTGTGTGTGTGTTAAGTGCAAGAAACTGCCTGGAGTTTTGTTAAATGTAGCATGTCATGTCAGGTTTTAGTGAAAACTAATCCAGCCAATGGTTCACACAAAAGCGGTTCAGCCTCAGGCGTTAGTCATTTAGATGTTTTTTTTTATTATTTGTTTTTAGATGCCTTTTGAAGATGATTTCTTCTTTACACCACAACACTGTGAGAAAATTATTATTATTATTATTATTATTATTATTATTATTATTATTATTATTAGTGTTATAATAATATTATTAGTAGTATTATAATTTATATGCTTTTTGGCAAGTAGATATGCATAAATAAAAATATGTATAATGTGATTTTTATTTTATTTTTTAAATAAATTTACCAGGCTTTTGCACCTTGTTATAACATGAAAAAAGCACTAATCAAAAATTTTAATGATAATAATTACACCGTAGTGCTGTGTGGTGTTGATTCATTTTATATACCAGCAGCTCTTACAGTGGTGTAACTTCAAATCACAGATTAATATTAATATATATTATATACATAAATACATTGTTTCTATAGTAACAGCTCATTGAGAGAGGCATATGCGGTGCAAGATCTACAGAGTAATTGAATATAAAGTAATCGTTATTAGTTGTTATGATGTAACTCGGAGCTTATTCTGTGTCTGGGTGACAACATGTGTAACTATAAAGAGATTTAAAAAAAACTTTATTTTCGGTAAATGATTTTGCTCTTTAGCTAATATACAGATGTAACTGTTACAGTATCTGTTATGCAAAGCAAGTAAATGCATGATGTTATAGGAACGTACTTAACCAAAAGTTGGTGAGTGGAACTCCTATTGTTTCCTGTTGTGACACGGCTTGTTTTATTCCATGCAGGATGGAATAATGAAAGGAAACAAATTACATTTATTTATTTATTTATTTAGCTCATCTCACTACTTTAATGTTTGTACTTAGGTTTGAGATTTTTTGTCATCATCATCATCATCATCATCATCATCATCATCATCAGCATCATCATCATCACTTAAAAAAGTCCCCATACAAGATAATCTGCTCTGATTCAGTCTTACTGACTTACAGACCTAAATGAATCAGTCTGCTTTAATAAACTTTTAACACATTTTATTTGTCACCTCATTATGAGAAGTTTTAATAGTAAAAAATCTTTAGGACGGATGAAGCAGACACAGTTCCTGTTAAATTTATTGATTCTCTAAGATTCAGTCATGTGAAACAAAATGTACTTCTTCTAAAGAAATTAAAGGGGAAAAAAACTACAATTTTAATACACAAAACAATAAAAAATGTAAATCATGCAGAAATGTGACTTACTGTAATAATAATAATAATAATAATAATAATAATAATAATAATAATAATAATAATAACAACAACAACAATAATAATTATTATTATTGTTGTTGTTGCTGTTGTAATAATAATAATAATAATTATTATTATTATTATTATTATTATTAGTAGTAGTAGTAGTAGTAGTAGTATTGGTATAATTGTTGACAGTATTATTATTATTATTATTATTATTATTATTATAGTAAAATAATTATAAAATAATAAAAAGATAATAAAATAAAAGAAGAACTTAAGAATTAAATGAATTAGTAACCTCTACTTGCTAATTAAGGTCACCTTTGTATAATCACTTCTTTCAAATGATCTAAGGGTGTGCAAACTTTTGCACGCAATCGCATACTTGACCTGATAAGCAGACAGGAGGATTCTCACAATGACACATCTTGTTCTACCCCTTTGCTTTCTTGAAACGTAATTAATCTAACCTCAAAAACACTTTAGTTTTGCCCTCCGCTTACGTGGCCTGAAAATGACTGTAGTGTTAAAAGAAAAACAAAAAAGGGAAAGTAAAAAGAAAACGGGGGCATTTAGTATGAATTTTGGTTCTCTTATTTTTATCATCTCATCACAGCGTTTAAAATGTAAGTGTCTAACCCTCTTCATGTGCATAGTGTGTATGAATTATGCCCCTGTGACCCCAGCTCATCCATTTAGGCAGAACATGAGGGTAAATAAGCTCCAGTGGCGGTTACTGTCCGCCTCATTGAGCTCTCTCAACAAACACGCTGCTGGAGAACTCGGACTCAGACGTCTGCCACTGTTTATCTTGTCCTCGGGTTCGGGGGATAAAAAGCCTAAGCTTGTCTCGCTCTGATAAGCAGAGTCTGAGCCGAGCTGCTGAGGGGAAAGGTCAAAGGTCAGCTGTGCTAAGGAGCTCTTAAGTTGTACATGTGTGTATTGTTATAGAGGTCGATTGAGGAACGGATGCAGAATACGTCTGACGGTAACGTCCTTACACAAGGACCAAAGGATAGGAATGAAGCAGCACTGAATCTCTGTTGATTCATCCATATGAATGATGCCTCAGTGGGAAAACACACTGCCATGTGACGACATCGGTTTCATCTGGTGCGTCAGCGTCAAGTGCACAAGCATTCACTCGATTTTAGGTGGAAATATGCAAAAAAAATCACACACACACACACACACACACACACACACACACACACACACATATATATATATATATATATATATATATATATATATATATATATATATATATATATATATGACATGCTTATTTCTGAACTCAAGATAAGTAATAATTAATAATAATAATAATAATAATAATAAAAGTATAAAGTATAAGCAATGTATGTAATAAAATATTCCACTACATGTTCATCCATGAGCTTATTTATTTGTAAAATAAAAGGCAAAAATTACTACTGAACTGTAAAAATTGTGACTTGATGTGAGATTATATGCTTTAAAAGTTATACGCTGATTGATCGGTTATATTATAAAGCAACCTAAATGTACTAGCTGTGTACTGTAAATTCACCACCATTGCAATGTTCTATATACATTAAACAAAACGCTTTTTACTACAGAAAACAACAAAACCAAACCATGGTGACATTTTTCCGTACCGGTGATAACTGCTGATAGAAATCACAAAGCATTATCCAGGTTATCATTAAAGCCAATTATTTGAATTTGTTGATTTACTGCTTTATTTCATTGTCCAATGTCAAAAAAGTCAAATATTAAAATATCACTAGTTGTTGAAAAGAAGTTTTCTTTTGTCCGTGTAGATACAGTAAATAAAACGAGAACAATGACGACTGGAGATTTATCGGTTGCTAGTGTGGGTTAAAGCTGGGAATAAACCAAGATTCATCTTAAAATAAAACAGCCTTTAAACAGATATGGAATGTTTTGTGCTGTAAATGATTTCCAGGAAAAAATAGCTTTCAAAATCAATAAAAAATGACCTGTTACTACTACTGAGATGAAGATTTGATCCAGAGTGGCAGCATCAAGACTATAGACATCTGATGGTTGTACGGACAAAAAGCAAGCGTAATGCATGTGTTTGCTAAATATGGACTGTTTTTTTTTTTACATCAAATGAATAAAAATAAATCAGTAATTAACCACATACTAGACTATTATTTGCAAGATGGTTCATACGCGCCCCCCCCCCCCTTAAAGTCTTAATTAAACAATAATTTAGACATGATCTTTTCATGTCACTCGTATCTACGCTTTATTAAAAATAATAATCATCCTGTCACTTCAGAGACTCTGTACTAATGATTACGGAACAACACCATTGACCACTATTAGCAAGCTGTGGACAAAATATCAATTAAACACACAGCAAAAAAAGCTAATTAATAATAGGATTTTTTTTAATATGGTTTATTTTTTAATTGATTGTTATTTTTCTATACATGCCATATGAGAACTTCCGATTACAAAATTACCTGAACAAACTGCTAGTGTGTTAGCATGCATAGCTGCATCACATTTACAACATATTTACAGGTACTGAGGTACTGGACCAAAATAATTAAACAACAAAACACAACAAACAAAAGCAAAGCGCAAAGAATGTAAATTAGAAATTAAATAAATATGTAAGAAATGTATCTTTTTTTTTTCTCTTAGATCAGATTCGCACTTTAAGCACACCAGCCATTGTGGAAGACAGTTTGTTATCAAGACAATAAGGAAATATGATACATAATGGTGAATAGAAAAAATAACAATAACATAAAATGTGGTTATTTTGTTCTTGTAAAATGGAATATTGTTAGGAAAAAAAAAATGGAAGAGCCATCAAAACCTCAGAAATCGCTTTCATTTTCAGGTAAAATTTCCTTGAAGAATGTAAAACAAGCAAACAAGCAATCAAGCAAACATACAAATAAACAAATAAACCATAAATAACCATCATGGAAGACATATTGATTTAGTTTTACATTATTGTGATCAGGCTTTATAGGAAAGCACATGAAAAACAAAATATGGAACAAAAACATGGGCACAAGAAATAAAGAAACCATGCGTTATACATAATACATAAGCTGTATTGCTAAGGGTTTTTGCTTTATCAGTCATAACAAAGAAAAATAAACATATATGTATATAAAAAATAACTACATTTAAAAAGGTGGTAACAAATATACTGTAATTTAAATATTACAAAAGTGGAAGACATGGATTGTGGGAATTAAAAAAAAACACCTGGCATCATGGAAGACATATTTGTAAAGTAAGTTAAGCTTTTTGTTGTTGTTGTTTTTGTTGTTTTATTTCATTTTACAATTAAATATGGACCAGCATGTACAAGTATAATAAAAGTATAATAACATTTAAACCCCTGAGACCCGGACTCTACTGTTGTGACTATAGACTTAACCATCGTGTTTTAACAGGAATACGTTTGAATAAACAATTATATCTCTACATATACATGAAGTTGATGGGGGGGGGTAATTTTCTCATATGAGGACAATCAGGGTTAAAAATATTACAAAAGTAAGAGATATGTAATGTAGCATGTTTTGTTTGCTATAATGGGGCAACATATCCATATAGTTTTGTTCATTTTACTGATCAGTGGTGATGAATGTTTTCTCTACATTATCGCAATAAACAAAATTAACCTCTTGCTTTTCTTTGACAGATTGTGCAATGAAAATGGAAAATGCATGTAAAACCTCATGAGAGCACATGTTTCTCTACAATACTGTATGCATAAATAGGTGACTTTTCCCAGACCAATATATGTATACAGTACGTGTAAGGTTGGAATGTTATTGTGTCAGCTGATGAAGCTTATCTCAGGCTCGGGTCACACAGGCCAAGAGGTAGGGGGCTAATCATCAAGGCAATTTGTCCCACCACCACTACACACCACCCCTCTTGGGGACGGCCCCCCTGGCACCTCGACAAGCCTAACCCCCATCTCAGCCTCATCAAAAACCGGTCTGAGACCTCTCGTGTGATATAAAGCGGACATTTAACATTGATATTGAAATAAAGGGTAAACACTAATTAACCCTGGACTGCAGGAGCAGTTCCTTCGAGAGCTGGCTTTACAAGAAGAGCTATGTGTTTTAATTGTGCTCAAGCAGGAGTGTGTGTGTGTTTTTTTTTTTTTTTTATCATTTATTCATTTATTTTTAAATGAAAATTGCTGCATGGCCTTAATTTCTATTTGAAAGCCCATTTCATGGAAGGGCTGTGAAATAAAAAGCACCAAATGTCCACTGGGTGTAAAAATGGTGGCTTATAATGGGTAGCTTTCAAGTGAGAGAGCCAGACATCAGGAAAATGAGAAAAGGCAGAGCCCTATTTGGTCCTGATGCTTCCAATCAGGATCTAATGACCATGTTGCTGAGATACATCCTAAGGAAACGAGATTTCTTCTTTTCCACCTCTTTGCCGTCATTGTTCTAGGGGATTTTCCGGACAGTCCTGTTTCCAAGCTCTAATATAAAGCGGATTACTGACACACTCCCATTGGGAGACATTTAGTGGGCCACCTGCTGAGCTGCTCATCTAGACGTCCACCATAGACCAAGCCTCTATTGTTCCAGCTCTGAAGCGTCTATTCTGGATTCCAATGAGTCAGTGCACTTAGGAAACCACACTGCCAGGCTGGAATTCAGGAATACTGTTAGGTTTGTCACAGGTGGCTTTTGTTCTGGCAAGAGTTAGTCATCTCCACCAGCTGAACACCATTATAAGCCCTGGAAACCAAACAAGCGGCTCAATGGATAAACGTACTTATTGCGCCTGAACGCACTGATTCGGTCTTACCCATACGCGATCATCAGCGCATTTAATGCATTTTACTTTGGCACAAGAGGAAAGAATACCTTTTATAGTGCTAAGTTTTCAATCACTCCTAACATTTCTCAATACTTTCCAAAGGTGTACCAAGCCAAATCAAGACTTTAGAAGACAGATGTCACTAAAGTCTCCAGACTCTGCCACTCTCCAGTCTGTGTAGAGAGTGTGTGGAGAGAGAAGAAGCTCTGACCTGGTGTGAACCCCTTTCAAATGGATCTGGGTGATTGGAAACTTCTGAGATTGAATCCTGGTGTTGTCACTGTTCGCTCCCTGAGCTAGGCCTCTAACATTTAACAGTTCAGGTCAATTGTAAGTCATTTTAGATAAAAGTGTCATCATCGTCTCACAATAGGACACCATTCCTCTAGAGAGGACTGAAGAAGGATGACAAGAGTTTCACCAAAACCGGTGAAGAGTTCTCAGCAAGTATATGTTACAGTACATGTGGATATTAAAGATAATCCTTAGGTTCATAAATCTTCTTCACAAGTGATCTCATCTTTGAGGGAACCAACGTTGGTGTGGTCTTCTCTAAGCCATTAGCTCCTGTTTAGTTTAACTATGGTGCTTTGACCTTTGCTCATCAGGATGTCACACCACATGCCTCTGAAAGACAAATATCTTGATTTTAGAGTAACCAAAGGAGACTCTTCCTCAGCACCATAGTCAGTAGGTATCTTTATGAAATCCTTTTTTGAATCTTGATCCAATAGGGTCTGGATGTTTTCTGTTTGCTCCTGTCTTAGTTCCTTGATAGTTCCTGGATGCTTCACATCCTCACCACCGCTCTAACATGTCCAAACCCACAGATTTTCATCTTTAGTCTTTCATTATAAGCTCTTGTTGTATGTCTTGTGGTTGTACAAGTTGCACTTGATCATTGGTCAGTCACATGATAACACTATAACCTTTGGCAAAAAATTAATAATGTACTTAAAATTCCCAGAAGCACTGTTTCTCTGACATCATCTGTATCTTATTGTTTTGTATTTTAAACAAGGCCAATACTTGTATGCTTGCTCGAGTAATTTTTATACTGACAAGATAGTCTGAAACCTCCTTCCCAACCAAACACGTGCAACACACTTAAACCCCATCCAGTTCAGATTGATACGGTATACAGTACATTCCCTGAGGTAGATTCCACTGCACGAGTCTGCATGTTTACAAGTTTTCCTTCCATTTTCACATCAGCTATAATGCGAGTTACGTTTCTGTGTAACACCCGGTTCCAGGAAGGATCGAAAAGATCTGTGCAAACGAGAAAGCAGGAAAAACAGAAGGATATATTGGCTAATCCCCGTGACCTGCCAATCCCTTTCTCAAAACATTCGTCTCATAGGATCTCCTAATCTTTAGATTGCAGACTCTGCCAAAACCATGGCTTGAATAAACACGTCATGTACATTTGATCATGTGTCAAACGAAGGAAATCTCCTGAGAACTGGAAGGATGTTTTGAAGAAGAGTACATTTCATTATTCTTTTCAGTTTTTGTTTTTTTTTACTTCATCTGGTTTCAAACTGTGCTCTTTATTATTTAATTAACCAAGTTATTTAGTCTGTACAGGCAAACAAAAAAAGGACGATAGCCCTTTCGACCAATCCAGTGTAGTACTAAATGTAAGTCAGACCATAAGGGGAACAAAAAGGCATTACATAACCCAAGCCAGGCTGTCCACTCTTGTCCATCTCCAAAGCCACTGTTTGCTCTAACCCATCAGCCTGTAATGCATTAGTCATGCATTAGCCTATTTCACAGCTGTGTAAGAGCCGTACAACAACAAGATATACTGGTAACATTTTCCATGAAGTCAAGAATGGACAAAATAAATAAATTAATGAATGAAAAGTTGTGCATATAAATAAATAAATAAATAAATAGATAAATAAATATTCCCACCATTGTCTTTCTTCTTGATGGTTGTCAGCCTTAATTGGTCAGTCATGTGATTCACAATCAATATAGTGATCCACATAATTTTGGAAATCACTTGTATTTGAGAAATGGCCGCCCAGTTTTCTGTTAGGTTTTGTAGTTTCGCAGTTTTACTTTAATTGTTTAATAAAAAATAAAAAAAAAAGTTAAATAGTTGATCCTGTCCGGTATGGGATTCTACGGGATCTTTATAGGTTTCTAAAACAGATGCTTTATAAATAACTGAGTCTCCACCCAGGACTGATTCTGGGCTCGTTTGGAAACAGAGTTCGTATCTGATTGAGCAGTTCCATGAAACATGTTTAATTTTTCGCGTGGAAAGATGGAAACGTACTCACACCGCCAAAAACTCGCGGTGAATCATAATGAACCGTACCTACGGCCAACGCGCGAAACCGCATAGGTGAGATAGGGGTATTAGTAGGTGAGATAGGGGTATCAGTAGGTGAGATAGGGGTATCAGTAGGTGAGTTAGGGGTATCAGTAGGTGAGTTAGGGGTATCAGTAGGTGAGATAGGGGTATTAGTAGGTGAGATAGGGGTATTAGTAGGTGAGATAGGGGTATCAGTAGGTGAGATAGGGGTATCAGTAGGTGAGTTAGGGGTATCAGTAGGTGAGATAGGGGTATCAGTAGGTGAGATAGGGGTATTAGTAGGTGAGATAGGGGTATCAGTAGGTGAGATAGGGGTATCAGTAGGTGAGATAGGGGTATTAGTAGGTGAGATAGGAGTATTAGTAGGTGAGATAGGGGTATCAGTAGGTGAGTTAGGGGTATCAGTAGGTGAGATAGGGGTATCAGTAGGTGAGATAGGGGTATCAGTAGGTGAGATAGGGGTATCAGTAGGTGAGTTAGGGGTATCAGTAGGTGAGATAGGGGTATCAGTAGGTGAGATAGGGGTATTAGTAGGTGAGATAGGGGTATCAGTAGGTGAGATAGGGGTATCAGTAGGTGAGATAGGGGTATCAGTAGGTGAGTTAGGGGTATCAGTAGGTGAGATAGGGGTATCAGTAGGTGAGATAGGGGTATCAGTAGGTGAGTTAGGGGTATCAGTAGGTGAGATAGGGGTATTAGTAGGTGAGATAGGGGTATTAGTAGGTGAGATAGGGGTATTAGTAGGTGAGAGAGGGGTATTAGTAGGTGAGATAGGGGTATTAGTAGGTGAGATAGGGGTATTAGTAGGTGAGATAGGGGTATTAGTAGGTGAGATAGGGGTATTAGTGATTAGTGATTGAGCTTCTCAATCCTGACTGCTATAAAAGCAGAGAGAGACTAAGAGCTGTTGAGGAAGAGATTCGTTTGTGTCTTTCATCAATTCCTGCCAGGATATCAGCTCTGTGTTCATCCACACAGGTCCAGGTTTCACACTGAGTAGGTAGAAATTTATTTAAAGTTTATTTGATTCCTGTTCAGGACACTTTGATAAGAACGACTGTATATTGTTAATATAGGCTACAGAGTTTAATTTTTTTACAGTTTCGATTGTTGGTGTGCCTTGTGATTTTTTTTCAATTAAAAATGTACCTTGGTTCAAAAAAGGTTGAAAAACACTGCACTAGACGGCTCAGGATGTCAAATGTGGCATTTATACTTCATGGTTGTCAGGGGAAATTGTCCAAAAGTTGCTCATAATAAAAAAAAAAGGCAAAATCACTTTCATTTAATCAAACTGACTTTGCTTCATTAATAAACTGACTTGCTGCTCTATTTTGTCATTTAATTGAATTTTTATCATTTTATTTTATTTTACCCAATGTTTTTTTCCCTTAATCCAGGACAGCGATATGATTAAATGAAGCAGTGATTGTGAGCATGATGGTGTGGGTCATATTAAGGAAGGAAATGATTTAGAGAAGAGTTATTTTAAATACCACTGGCCGTCCCTGTCAGGGTCACGACTCGAACTCTATTGTGTCAGGATGTAAATACTGTATAAACTTATCACACTGTGAGCAGATGGGCTGCACTTCTTTCATGTTAGTTCCACATTGGGACCAAACAGGACACGTAAAACATGTCCATCACTTCCTTCTTTGTGGCTATTTTGCATTTCGTGTTGTGAAATAAGTTAAAAGATCAAGTTTTAAAAAACAACTGCCTCTATAAAAGCTATTTCATAAAATTGACATGGTGACTAGAAGTATAAAACTGCTACATGACTTAAATAAGTATTTGTGACAAAAGGGTTATAAATGCAAAATTAAACAAACCAACAATGCAACAAAAACAGGTGGCTGAAAACATCCTCCTCAGCTGATTGACAGGATTCACTGGTTAGAAATAGAGCTAATGGAGAAAGGAAGCAAACTTATGGGTAGGAATCATAAAACTCACCTGAGAACAGTGAACCAAACCTAAATGAATTGTTTAACTAATATTGTTAAATGTTCGTGTTGCCTTTTTGTTTATTCTAACAATCAAATTGTAATCAATGTTTAGTTCTTCTGGCATTCAGCTTCATCCTTTGGCTCAGCTCTACAAATAAGCCCCAGCACCCAGGCTGTACAGTGTGATTCACACCGGAGTCAAAGTTCTTCCAGTCTATGTACAATGGTCAGACTGAAACAACCTTAGTATAAGTATAAGATAATGATTCAGTCCCAAAGTGACTTCTCTCTGAGAAGTAGGATTGAAATTCCAACTATACGTGACATTTCTCATTAGAATGAAATTTGGCACACTTAATTCGAGCAGATTAGATGGCAGAGAATGGGAAATTTAATGATTCAATGCAACTCTTTGAGCTTTACTATAAGGAAAAACACCTTACTACTGGCAAAGATGGATGGATGGATGGATGGATGGATAGATAGATAGACACTGATTCATCATTTTTGGTTTGGCTGTATGTTTGATCCAAAAAAGGAGAAAGTCAGATCAATACAGAAGTTCTGGCAAGGCGCCCGCTCATACTTTGTGCTCCAGTGTTTAATTGGCCTTGGCTGATTTTAATCCTCAAACGCTGTTAAGAAACAAAAAAATCGTACCACCATTTGTCCAGCTTTCCCCAAATTAATGATTCCCATGGGTGAAAGAAAGTATAGAAAATTAATACTTAAGTGAAAACGTGGAGTGAAACTGTTTTGGTGCTAATTAGAGGTTTTGAATACTGTTTCCCACTGCGCTGCTGAATTCTGCATTCGACTCGGTCGGAAGGTGATTAAGTTCCTACAGCCGCAGCCCTGACAGCAGCTCAGTAACTTATTCACAGGAGGACATTGTTGATCGGATGAAGTTTTCTGTTTAAGGAAGGAGTCTCTAGTGTCAGTTCTAACAGCCAGACATAAAGCTTTAAGTCTTTGGATATCTTTAGGACAGAGGTGTTTATGCTTTATGTTTTTTTTTTTTTTTTTATTGTAACATGGTGGACATGGTGTGATTTACTTTGTTTTTTTTTATCTTAACTTTACTGAAAAGGCGAGAAAGAGGAATGGTGAAGGAATGACTGTTTGTAGCTGCGGATGGGAACTAACTTGTCTCATGGAATTTCACTAAACATAACTATGAATGAATATGTTGTCATTTTCAATGCAAAAATTTCTATAACTTTGTGATATAATGTGGAGACAATACTTCGTCTCATGCTGTTATAGAGGGAACTAATAAACTTTGGGGAGGGAACACTAACTCAGCTTCTTTGTGATTGATGCTTTTTTTTTTTTTGGGTTAACATGCACAGATTAGTATATGGAGAAGAATGAATTGTTCAAATCAGAAAAATGTCAAATGAAAAATTTTGGATTATTTTACCCTAAACGTATGACTTGAGGGTATTCATTCTTATTTACCCCATCAAACTGAGTCATGTTTCCACTACGTCAGTGGAATTCTGGCTTGTGCTATGACCATACTGTAGGTAAGTCCATGCCACATCATATTAGAATTAAATGAATTATTACTGTATGTTCCTCAGGTTCTCACCATGTGCACGACACACATGCAGCAGGTTACCAGTGTGTCAATGTCAGGTTTAGAGAATTGAAATAAATACTGGATCCAATTCTTCACACCATCTCTTCATACCAACGTAGTAAGAGCCTGGTTAACCAGAGGCTCTTATCACAGGCTTGTCATTGGATGTCTGATGGGCGCATGATCATGTGTGTGATGGCAACATGATGGACATATTGAGAACCTGACAGGGGACAATCTTCTTAAGTAGAATGAACTTCTTAAATGCACATTTTTTTCCCATTCATACTGCGTTCCTCTATTTTTTTAGGATGCTGTTGGAAATCCATGGTCTTCGTCAAAGTGTGATGGGGAACTTACACTTTTAGTCCTCATTACATAAGCTGGTACTTAAGTACATTCCAACTGTGATGGTGATTCCTCATCACCAGATCCTCAGTTTAGAAATGAGAAAGAAAAATAAAGCAAAAACACACTATCATGAGTGTGTGAAAACTGAAACATAGTGAAAGGTAAGACTTTAAACAGTTTAAGACTAGCGCCCTCTTTTTGCGCTCTAATTGAAATCCTTAGTACCTTAGAGTCCTTGTATCTACATGACAGCATGCAGATTTCTATACACGCTAAATTTACACTATGTACACAACCACGCCCTGTATTGTCCTCTTAGTTTTGTCTTCTCTCCATCCGTGTCCTCAGATGTCTAGCTCTTGGTCCGTGCTGAAGTGTTAGGATGTTAATGTGATGTTGCAGGTCCTCATCATGGGTTTGTCTATGGATTTTAACCATTTCATATCAGCACATCCATGAGTCCTTTTGAAGACAGAACATTTAATATGTTCGTTGATTCCTTGTCACGTGTGAAGCTCCATGCCTCGATTGGCGCCCCAGTATTGCTCTCATGTGCATTTTATGTTTTACGCTGACGCTGCCTGAATCTGAATGCATTACTGCTTTAACATTCTCGATTTAAAATATGGTGTCTGTTTGCGTTAAACGTCCTTAAATGTGAGGAAATATTGCCATAAAAACTCTATCAAAGTAGAGATTCACTTTTATGAAGTCAAAACTATGATTATTGATCAGCAACTATTTATGTAAATTCAATCGTTAAATTGGTCAGGTGTTTGTTTCTGCAGGGTTTGTTGACATCTGTATGTTATTAACATGACTTTAACACAGAACTTTCATTACTAGCAAAATTTCAACAGATCAGGCAGCATAGCATCGGCACTACCTGATCCGCACCTCTTACCGAAATTGCAGAGGCAAGGGCTTGCAGATCAGATTCAGCTTATATACTGAACGCTTGCACATGTTCTTCAAGTCAGTAGATGAATCGAAGCCCATGGAGATGTGCATGTCCAGCATGAATGATCTCATACTGTTCCATCCTCTGCTCAGCAAATTAGAGACATGATGGAGGAAAAAACTGGCAGAACTTGTTGTACTCAGAGTCGATCCTTTGAGCTTAACACCCAAGTCTTAGTGGTGTTGGAGAGAAGAAATGTTGAAATGTGACAGTTTCGTTTTCAAATCCTTTCCTGCTCCTTCAGGACTACATCTGGACTATACCACAATCCCACTGTAATCAGCATTGTGATCCATGAGATCTGTATTTCTATTTATTTATTTATTTGTTTTTTTTTTTGCAAAAGCGCCCAAAATTTCAGACTATATGGAAAACTTAAAACAGATTTAAAAAATATATCTTAGATTTAATCAAAAAAGATCTACGAGAACTCGGCTAGTCATTGTCCATGCTCTTGTACATAACAGTTTCTTTACAAGTATAATATATATATATATATATATATATATATATATATATATATATATATAATATATAATATATAATATATATATATATATATATATATATATATATATATCGAAGGAAGACTGTCTATATGAGAATAAAAATCGGCGCTAATTACAATGGCATATGACGGACATCATGAGCGACGCCTCTATCGGAAGACATTCGTGCTAATTACAATAATGTGCGTTCCTTTTATTATTTATTTTTCACCCGAACAGAAAATATAACCTCCAGCATCTTCCTCGAGCCGCGCTTTCTTCGCTGATAGAAAAAAAAGAAGCCGTAGGTGTAATAAAGAAGGAGGGAAGCCTGGAGGTAGAACAAGGCATCAAAGAGTAGAGCCGTAGGTGAAGGAAGAGAAGGAGGAGCATCTACACGGGTGAAGTTGTGCTTTTTCGGGAAGCCCTGGGCCACGAGTCTCACCGCTCACCACTCAGGTCGCCATCATATCTGCAACATAAGATGAAAAGAAAAGGAGAAGAAGAAGAGTTGAGTTTTCAGGAAGACGAAAACAGAGGCAGTAAAGAAGCGTGACTCAGTCCAGTGCTCACCAGGAAACTTTTGTGAAGGCCATGATGGCCATGTGAGTGGACTTTCTTGGCGGGTTTTAATGAGACTTGGTGATGATAAAGAGTGAGTCATCTCTGTCCGAGGGTGGTTTCTTACTTCCCTGGGCTTTGAAAAGATGACCACCCGGTGTAATGGATCGAGCTTGTCAAATACACACAAATCATGAGTGACAGAAGTCCTGGGTGTGTAAATCTACATCTATAACATCGAAGAATGTCCCCCGTGCCGTGGTACCAAATATTTCCACGTTTTTTAGAGTTGTAACCCAAACCCCTCAACTGTTCTTAGTACCATTTAGTTATATGTTGAATGGTGGCTTTACAGTATGTTGATGTTTATTTATCATGTCATTCATGTTGCTTCTACTTGTTTACAGTATTTTGCCTCTAATGGACATGAAATTATTGTTAGTGTTATTTACATTTAGGCAGACGCCCTTATCCTTTACACGTTTTCATATGTGTACTGTACGCTATCCAGTGAGCTAATGTCCTGTACATTCTCCAGCTACACAACACTAATTAAAAACAGCACTAATTAGTTTAGATTTACATGAATTTCTTTATGGATGGTCGACTGTCATGTTAGAGTTTTGTACTTATTTAAAGGTTGATTCAGACTGTACAAGTTCACAATAAACAAGAAGAATATTCATGAAAATAATGAGTGATACCGTTATAGTCTTGGCCTTGCACGTCTATCTATAAAAATCTTTTTTGAAAATGGTTTTGTGCAGCCTGTACTGTTAGTATGGTAATTAGGCCCAACCTCCCTTCCATGGCACTGAAATCATGTGACCTGAGACCTCATTATAATTTTCTTCAAAACAACCATCATGTTGGACACTCACACACTCATCGTCTATACCGCTTTATCCTGGAGCCTGGAGCCTATCCCAGGAGGCTTAGGGCACGAGGTGGGTTACACCCTGGACAGGGTGCCAATCCATCGCAGGGCACACACACATACCTGTACACACTCATTCACACACTACGGGCAATTTGGGAGCGGCAATTAGCCTAACCTGGATGTCGTTGGTCTGGACCCATCAAGCACGAGAACACATGCAAACTCCATGCACACGGAGATGGGAATCGAACCCGAACCCTGGAGGTGCAAACCACTACACCACCGTGCCGCCATCATGATGGACACAACTCGCAAGAAAATACAGAAGCTTGTTCCGGCATCTTGTTTGTTTTGACACCCTGTCATGTGACTGTTGCATTTTCATACTCATTAATTCACTTTTATGAAGTCAAAATTATGATTATTGATCAGCAACTATTTATGTAAATTCAATCGTTTAATTGGTCAGGTGTTTGTTTTTGCAGGGTTTGTTGACATCTGTATGTTATTAACATGAGTTTAACACAGAACTTTCACCCTAACCTTAACCCTAACCCTAACCCTAACCCTACTCATTGGTGTCTTCCAAAGACGGTCATGTTCACAGGGTCTGTGTTTAATTATTTTATGTTTATACTTTATGTTTATAATGTTTATGCAACACATTGTATTTGTGACTTGATTTTTTTTTCATTTTTACTTTTAATTTTAACACACATTCTTAGCCATTGCAATATAAAGTTTGAAAACTTATGTATAAATATATAAAATATATAAAATGTATAAAGTTCTAGTAAAAGCACTGAATGCGAGCCGTAAGTACACTACAAGCACTTTTGCTAAATCATATTAATATTAATAATAATAACTTGTACAGTAATCTCCATAACCAGATCAGCTGCGTATTGAAGATTAGCTCAAGGATACGACGTCTAACTGAATTTAGATTTTTGAAAGATGTGGAATTGCCCTGTTTTGACCAAATTTCTTCATTTCAATTAATTAAGAGTTACGTAATGACGGCTGGTTGAGGTTTTACAGCCACTCTGTTACTCATAAAGTTCAACTCCATAGATAATATTTTGATCAGATTATCTTCTAGTAGGATGTAATTGGTGTTTCACTGTAAGTTGGGTTTTGTTTTCTGTATTAAAAAAAAAACAAAAAAAAACAATCTTAACTAATGACTAATAGAAGATTAAATTCTTGAGTAGTTTAAAGCACTCGAACTCATTCAGACCACAACAGTGTTCTTGAGTGAAGGCGGTCTCTTAGTGACACATGAAATTCCGGGCAGCAATCGGTGTTCTACTAAATGGGGGGCAGTTTGCTGAACTCTTTCTGCTCAGGTTCTCATTCCTACCCCACAGATCAGACACGGGTGGATGATTCATGCCGCTCGGTACGCATCTTCTCATGGGTGGTCTGTTACACAAAAAGACTTCCTTCTGCCCGGATTCTACAGTTACTGCTACGTGAAAACGTGTGTGTGAGAAAAGCAACCTCGCTGCTTAGGTAGGTAAAAAAAAAAAAAAAGGAAGAAAATTGTCAATTGAATCAATCGAACCCCCACCTACACACACACACACACACACACACACACACACACCCTCATACAGATTTGCTAGCATCCCCTGTCTCATTAAATTATCTCTGTAGCACAGGAAGTCGTACCTGCTACAGTATATGTCACATGCAGATCAACTCTCCGTGATGATGACACACACCACAGACCCGTCCGTTAATCACAGTCACCTACTTTAAAAGTAATCATACTGTTTTAAAAGAACCAGCGTTCATACAGTATGGAAACTGGATGTTTTTAAGAGGAATAAGCCGTAGCATTACATGAACAAACTTTCATGTTCTATAAATATCTTTAAATAACCATCATTTGCTTCACAAAGAAAATAAATAGATCATGAATAATTAGTAAATTGTCGGCAGGATTGATAGATTTATGAAAATCAATTCAGAAAATTCTGTGTAAATATGACGACTAATGTGAGCGTCAAGTCGATCAGCTTTAAATTGCTCAATCAAGTAATGTCACGAGACAGACAGTGCTGTTGTGATAAATATCAGCACGGCTGAAGTATCGAGTTTGCGTATTGACCTTGAGTGTGATATTGGTTCATCCTTGAAAATTGAAGAATAAGTTGTTGCCAACCTCGATCCAAACCATTTCCGCATGTTTGGGTCATTAATGGAGTTCCTGGGAGGCCAGTGTTTCAGACAGGCAGTCTGATCATGGCTCCAGCGTACTGAGAAAACTTTCTACCTTGATGGTGTCCAAGCAGAAGTGAAACACTGGGATGTGTGTATTAGTGTAGCAGTGGATTATATAGAGAAATAAAGGCTCTTTACTCTCAGAACTGTGTTGTGTTCAATCAAAAGTTCTGCAAACGCACATTTACATACAGTTCAGGTTGATTAAATGGATGGTAATGTCTTCGGTTTGACTGAAATAAAAAGTGAAGAAGGTTTATAATGTTTCTTTTAAAATGTTACAGATTAATCTTGGTTAGAATCAAAATTATTTTCAACTGTAAATTCTGTTCGGCTAAAAATGTTGTCTAGTACGTTTTGAAAGTAGAAAAGTAATGCACTTTGATACTAAAAAAATATAGCTGCATTCAGTGTGTGAGAATGAACTTCACTGCGTGTGAGAGAGAGAGAGAGAAATGACTTTATCTGTCATTTCATAAGTGTTTACAAAAGCCCCTTTGTTTTTTTAATGTGACCTGATATAACACTCATGTTGTTTATGTGTGTGTGTGTGTGTGTGCGTGGTAGATTATGTATATCAGTGGCGAGAACGACCCAACACCTGACTGTCCTCGGTGGGTTACCACACACTCCGCTGTGGCCGAGCTGCATGACAGCGTTCATTTAAAGCACACGGTTCGAGAGGAGAACATGCTAACGTTAGCACATTGAGTCGACTCCTGGTCAACAAAAGCAGAAACAGATGTACTGAACTGATGAGCTTCGGCGTCTTTATCTCTGCAACACTTTGTTCTTCTTTGCGTGTACTGAAAGATAATTCAGCAGTAACGCACTCTGGCGGATTAGTCACTGCAGATTAGCGCAGATAAATCAGGGGAAGTCTAGCAGTGATTTCTGGAAATGAACCAAAAATGAAGAAGCATTTGTTTTAAGAGATTCTGAATATATTTCAGAAGTCACAAGACCGTCTCATAGCGCGGTGATCATATAGAGCAATTTAAACATCCTTAAGGCCAGACTCTGATGTTCTGTAAATAGTTAAAAGATGAATAAGGTTGCGTAACATCGTTTTTACTCAACATTTATATTTCGCTTATAGTGCTGGTTAAACTTCTGGCACAAGTACTGCAAAAGTTTCATTAAATTCTGTCCATTTAAGACACGTCCACAGTTTGACGCATGCGCAGTACTATGTAATAACTTCACTTCTTCTAAACATTTTGATTTGATTCACGGTGCAGGTTTAACGTCAAGTAAATACCAAAGTACTGGCAAAGTTTTATTAGATTCTGTCCAGCCAGTTTTGTGTGATGCTGTGACAAATTCTGGCTGGACAGACAGACAGACATACAGAGAATTTTTCTGAGAGGTTTTGAGTCCTTCAATGTATAAAATGTGGGTGATAAAGGAGTAAGTTCTGGTTTACAGACATTCATTCATTCATTTTCTATACCGCTTAATCCTGTGTTCAGGGTCGCGGGGGACCTGGAGCCTATCCCAGGAGACTTCGGGCACTAGGCGGGGTACACCCTGGACAGGGTGCCAATCCATCGCAGGGCACACACACATACACACACACACACACACCCAATCACACACTACGGGCAATTTAGGAACGCCAATTAGCCTAACCTGCATATCTTTGGACTGTGGGAGGAAACCGGAGTACCCGGAGGAAACCCACCAAGCACGGGGAGAACATGCAAACTCCATGCACACAGAGACGGGAATCGAGCCTGGCCGGGGAATCGAACCCACAGTTCTAACCACTGCACTACCGCGCCTCCCTGGTTTACAGACAAATCCTGCCTTTTATTTATGTACATTACTCTTTTTTTTTAATTGAGACTAAAATATGCTTAGAAGAATGAGTTTGCAAGTAAATTTAATTCTTTCAACGTTAATATTTTCACTTGCTAATGTGACACATTTTTGCAGTAAAATGTCAAATGTTTCTAAAGTGAGTATCTGAGAGACTGGGAGCAGAGGGCTTGAGCGAGATGACTGTCAGTGCCAGCACCCGAGCTTGCTGTCTCATCAATAATTGAGAGCGTCAAAGCGATTAGAAACAATTTGCTCCCCCGCAACTGAAGTGCTGGAGCAGGCTCGGGGTGCTCAATCATTAATGAGGCAATTAGCTGAAACAGTTACACCTGGCCCGAGTCGTTCTTGCGGAGGGCCCGCATGTCCGGACGCCCCACCGGAGGACTCTGGGATATCGAATGACGCGAGGCCTGTAGCAGGGTCATCTGTGGACAAGCGGAGAGCCGCCTGACGCCTGGAGCGACGGTGAGTTTCCTAGAGAGTCTTGGAAGGTACATCAGAGCGAGTCCTGCTTAAGACCAAGCGCAGCACTCGTCCATCAGATAAACGTCTGAGAAATGATCATCACAGTCAGCTTTCCTGTTAGAGACGGGGAAATCCTGGGCTACGGCTGGTCCAGTGCCACTGATTATACAGTATATTATGAAATGTCATGAACCGAGTCAAAGTGTTGAGCAAAATCCACAAAAACACAATACAGTGCCGGAGAAAATGGGTGTGTGACTACAGCACGTGTCCAGGACGGTGTTTATTTATTTATTTATAATTTTTTTTTTTTTGATGGTTGGATGGTTTATTCATGGATTTTGTTTGTTTACAGGTTTGCACATGATCAGGAAATTTACTTATGCGATTTTATTTGTTTCATTTAAGCAGAGTATTACCATGGTATTTTTAGATTATTATGATGATTATTATTATTATTATTATTATTTATTTTTATTTTTTTGCTGCTATTGTCAGAGATTTGAGTACTTACATACTGTCCAGGGCCCGGTTTCTAGAAAGCTTCTTATCTCTAAGTAGTTCTTAAGTCGTACCTTAACCTCTCTCTTAACTTAATGGCGCATTTCCCGAAACGTTCTTACGCTAAGTATCTCTTAGCTACGTCAGACGTTCGTAAGGTTGGTCTGGACCAACCTTAACTCATACTTAGCGTAGTTTCAGCTCTAGACGCTAGTCGCCGCCACTGAGCAGCAGTCTTTATAAATCAGCGGTGTATGCAAACACATTATGGCACGTTATCAAAGTCGTATTAATGATGGAATATACTGTAGACCTGTTTAAGAATTTTATTTTATTTGATATCAGAACTAATAGAGTGCCTTTTAATTAGCCTATTTCATAATGTGACTAACGCATTAAAATTGCCAATCACAATTAATATTAAACAGGTGGCGAACAATTAGGCAGCGAGCGTGGTGTTGTGTGAGTCATGTACATGTTTCCTTTAGACAAAACTTCAGCCCTTTTCATATTTTCCCCGTGGTCGTTATTAAAAATATATATATAAATAAAAGTTTTGCCTTCCAAGGCAACAGATTATGGAGCTTCTTGAGCTGCTCAGACCTGCGCGTGCCAGACCAACGAGTCGTACTTACTGTACTTACTGTACTGTACACTCCCCGTCTCGATGTCCAGCTGCTTTTTGTTTAAAATATGTTTCATTGCTCATTAGCCATTATCCATGACTTTATGGGTTTTTCTTTTGACACGTTTTATTTTTATGAAATTTGATTTAGTTAAATGAGAAAATAACCTTGGGAGATTCAAACCCCGCATCCATTCATTTTTTCTGGGTGATTGTAATGTTTAATACCCCTACAGTATTCACTTATGCGGTTTGACTCGCTGTGAGATGCGGTGTGTTATACCCCTATCTCACCTGCGCGGGCTCGCGCTGTGGCCGTAGGCTTGATCATGATTCACCCCGAGTTTTTGCGCTGTGGTTACGTTTCCATCTTTCCGCGTGAAAAATTCAACGTTTAATTTTTTGCTGGTCCTCGCGGAAGCTTGCAGACTTTGTAGAACTTCGCGGAACGTTAAAGGAACGTCGTGGGCAATCGCGGCAGCTCACGGAGATGAGTCCGGCCACACAGGTGAGAGAGGGGTATTAGGCACCACACAGGTGAGAGAGGGGTATTAGGCACCACACAGGTGAGAGAGGGGTATTAGACACCACACAGGTGAGAGAGGGGTATTAGGTACCACACAGGTGAGAGAGGGGTATTAGGCACCACACAGGTGAGAGAGGGGTATTAGACACCGTGATCCGCCTCGAGTGACCGGCGCCCGACAGTCCGCGAAGAACTACAAGGTCCGCGAGCTTCCACATGTTAAACATGTTTATTTTTTTTGCGTGGTAAAATGGAAACGTAATAACAGCACCAAAACTCGCGCCGAATCATAATGAACCGCACTTACGGCCCCGCGTGTGAGATAGGGGTATTAAACCTCCACTCTGTCATCTCATCGTATTCATTCCATAAGTGCGCTATACAACCCCAACAACTGACACTTCACATTGTTTCTGAAGCTGGTGAAGAGTGTATCAGCTGTTTGTCCATCAACTATGATTGTAAAACCCCGTTCGTTTCACGGCCACATGTTACATGAAAATATTATATATTATATTATTATATTAATTAATATTAATTTATATATTTGTCTATTATGACATGTTATTGTTAAGTTAACACATGTCGAAATAAACGCTATTAAAAGAATTTAGTGCAATGTTTAATTTGCATAGAAAGTGCCGTCTTTCTTAACGCTGTCATGCAAAAGGAGTGAAAAATCGATTCCAGAGCCACCGATGTCCGCTAATTCAGGACCTTCACTGTAGACAGCGCCGCGTAACGTCGGACGTAAGAGGCAGCGACTTAAGAAGACTCCTAAGAGACAGTTCGAGAAATACACTTAGAAAAGTTATCACTTAACGTAAGATATATCTTAAGAGTCTTCTTAGCGCGCGAATAGTGTGCGTTATCGAGAAACCGGGCCCAGTACTGTAAAATGTCCTCTGTGTGTGTGTGTGTGTGTGTGTGTGTCTGTGTGTGTGTCTGTGAAGGATCTGCCTGATATATTAAGAAGTCTTGTCCGTCTCCTCTGCAGACCACAACATCCTTTTTTTTCCCTGCTGTTGTGAAATTGTGAAATTTGAAACAGGAAGTAAAGCTGCACGATCGAGCGCTCACATTATTTCACTGCTTAGGACACAAACCTCACACACAGTATGATTAAAACTCCCCGAACCAGATTCACTAATAAGTGTTACAATGTTATTACTGTAGGTAGAGAATGTTTGAAATGAAAACAATAAAAATAAATTATTACTCAAAACATCAGCGAAAACATAAAAAATAAAGAAAATTCCTAAAACTTCATTAAAAAGTGTCCATAGTTTAAAATAGAAAAGAAATGTATTAAATATAAACAAACAAATCACTATTACTGCCATGAATACTATTCATTACATTTCTCCTCCCCCTATTATTATTATTATTATTATTATTATTATTATTATTATTATTATTATGTGTTTGTTCTATTTTATTCTTTGATTAATTGTATGAATTAATTTTAAGTCCCCATTTTGTAGATTGTAGCTCAGCTCAGTGGATCAGTGGATGAGAACTGAAAACATTTTGTCATTCTGTCAGCGATAACAGCAGCACCTCTGTGAATTGGGATAAGAGTGTAATTAAAACGTAAATCAATGTTTATTGAAAGCTACGTCGTAAAAAAAACACCTATTAAAAACATAGTCAGGGAAAAAAATTATATAAAACAGAGTGAAAGGGCTGGAGAAGAGATGAGCAATATACATCTGGAATAGTGTAACTGTTTGTTAATGATTAAAATTCTTCGCTAATGAAGTAAGTAGTGAAATGTCTCAGCTCGAATCTGATTGGTCGGGTTTATTCTACGTAACAGCACCATTTATTCTACATATCAGACTGTCCGTCCAGCTGGAGCATAAATAAAAGATTTATAAACAAGTGCTTGTTTATCATAGGTATAAGGTTGTTAATGATTAGTCTTAGATCTGTGTATGTACTGTATATCTACACATATATGCTTCTTTTTTGCTTATATATAATATTATGCTAATATTAGTATTTTTAAATTTATATAATATACATCATACTATTTGTTTATTTATTTTTCCTAAAATGTGTGTACATTTTTGGCTGACTCTGCAGATATTACCTGAATATAGTTGATTCAACAAGAGAATTTCAACAAGGTGCTGAAAGCATTGTTTAGAAATGTTGGCCCATATTGAGAGGAGAGCATCTCGCAGTTGATGGAGATTTGTGGGATGCACATCCAGGGCACGAAGCTCCCGTTCCACCACATCCCAAAGATGCTCTATTGGGTTGAGATCTGGTGACTGTGGGGGTCATTTTAGTCCAGTGAACTCATTGTAATGTTCAAGAAACCAATTTTAAATGATTGGAGCTTTGTGACATGGTGCATTATCCTGCTGGAATTAACCATCAGAGGATGGGTACATGGTGGTCATAAAGGGATGGACATGGTCAGAAACTATGCTCAGGTAGCCCGTGGCATTTAAACGATGCCCAATTGGCACTAAGGGGCCTAAAGTGTGCCAAGAAAACATCCCCCACACCATTACACCACCACCACCAGCCTGCACAGTGGTAACAAGGCATGATGGATCCATGTTCTCATTCTGTTTACGCCAAATTCTGCCTCTACCATTTGAAATCGAGACTCATCAGACCAGGCAACATTTTTTCAGTCTTCAACTGTCCAATTTTGGTGAGCTCGTGCAAATTGTCGCCTCTTTTTCCTATTAGTAGTGGAGATGAGTGGTACCCGGTGGGGTCTTCTGCTGTTGTAGCCCATCCGCCTCAAGGTTGTGTGTGTTGTGGCTTCACAAATGCTTTGCTGCATACCTCGGTTGTAACGAGTGGTTATTTCAGTCAAAGTTGCTCTTCTATCAGCTTGAATCAGTCGGACGATTCTCCTCTGACCTCGAGCATCAACAAGGCATTTTCGCCCACAGGACTGCCGCATACTGGATGTTTTTCCCTTTTCACACCATTCTTTGTAAACCCTAGACATTGTGAAATACTCAGACCGGCCTGTCTGGCACCAACAACCATGCCACGCTCATCACCATGCTTAAATCACCTTTCTTTCCCATTCTGACATTCAGTTTGGAGTTCAGGAGATTGTCTTGACCAGAACCACACCCCTAAATGCATTGAAGCAACTGCCATGTGATTGGTTGATTAGATAATTGCATTAATGAGAAATTTAACAGGTTTTCCTAATAATCCTTTAGGTGAGTGTATACAGTATATGCACACAGACACAAAATCTAACAAACTGTCTGGCCAAGGATCAAATCATTGGGCTTCATCAAGCAAAGAAAACAACTGATGAGATTTGAAATTAGCGGAACAGATTGTGCTGAACCGTCAATCTGTGTGGTTGACAAAAAAAAAGAATGACGATCACTTAAGTTCTTGATGAAGTTGCAACAAAAAAGATCAATATTTAAAATCGTAGCTATGTTTAATAGTGAAAGTTAGAGCATTTCCACACACTCACACAATGTGATGAGAACTCACAGGATTGGGACTAAACAGATGTGTGTCCATAAGAAAAACCACTTGTTAGTGAAACTATCAGAAAAAAAAAAGTTTTCAGTTTGCTAGAGATCTTAAAGATTGGAATTTTGGAGCGATGGAAAAAGGTCATGTGACCTGATGAGTCCAGACTGACCCTATCCCAGAGTGATGGGCGTGTCAGGTTAAAAAGAGAAGCGCATGTAGCGATGCAGCCATCATGCCTAGTGTTATGATCTGGGGTTGATCAGTTACTCAAGTATAGACTCAGTAACATTATGGGGCAATAAAATTAAGTCAGCTGACGACCTTGATCACATCTATGGAGGTTTTCTTGCCACTGATGGCACGCGCCATATTCCAAAACCACAGATTGTGCGTAATCAAAGCTAAAGGTGAATGAGTGAAATATTAGAAAGTACAATGTTGATTAAATAAATTTTCTCTTTTAAATCATCCTTGTTTCTTCTTTAACTTTAAACCTTTACATTTGCTCTTTTGCATTGCTCATGCCATTAAAGTATATATATTTATAAACAGTTTTTAATTTAATACATATAGAGATCGTTCATTATGAATGAGTGAACCACATCAGTGTATAAGTCATGCTGTGTCTGTATACATATGTATATATATGTGTGTGCGTGTGTGCGTGTGTGTGTGTGTGTGTGGGTGATCGTTTCAGCGTAACGTGTGATCTGAGGCACATTTGGTACAAAAACTGGTCACTGTGCCCCGGGGCCGTCCCGCTCTCTGTGTGCGGATGTCACATTTCCTGCAATGCAAATGAACTGTTGAGCTGAACACCAAACACATGCAGAGAACTATATTTTGTTTCTGACTCATAAAAAAAGAGCAAATATGACTAAACTTGAAGCAATTTTTCACCCGAATTATGCCACAAATGCAAAAATTGCTCTTATAGTGTGAGGAAGTTACTCATCCCTTCACTTTTACTCATTTAGAATTGATTTTAAGTGCTTTATTCAGCCTTTCGCCTTTTCTGAGACGGGAATGATGGTAACGAATGCGAATTTCATATGACATCAAATCTGTTGCATGACTTTACAGAAATTCCTGACACGCCATATTTATTCGCTTATTCTGTTTTAATTTATTAACTTCACAAGCATGTGCAGATGCATTAAAACCGTCATCGATATTGAATCAGATCTGATGCTCTTTCTTGTCGTTGCTGACTTTCGCTGTGTGTACGTGACAATTTCAGACCACCTTACTGACTTTATCATCAGCTCTTTTACTGATAAACAAGGCTGTAGAGCATTCTGCACTGCAATGCAAAGCGAAGATAAAGACACTCACTCACTCATCTACACAAGGGGCTGGAGCCTATCCCAGGAGGCTAACGGGCATGAGGCAGGGTACACGCTGGACAGGGTGCTAATCCATCACAGGGCACACAAAAACACATACAACCACTCATTCACACACTACAGGCAATTTGGGAACGCCCATTAGCCTAACCTGCATATCTTTGGGAGGAAACCGAACTACCCGGAGGAAACCCACCAAGCACGGGGAGAAACTCCATGTACACAGAAACGGGAATCAAACCCAAGACCCTGGAGGTACAAGGCGACAGTGCTAACCACTACACCACCGCGCCGCCTAAAAGAAAAAAACATACATGTACAGTTACCGCTTTACTTTCAGGTGTTGCTCAATCAGTGGCAGTGTTTGTGTTCGTTTGTGAGATAATGAGAACAAGATAAAAAACAAGAGAGAAAGAGTAAGTGGAAGAGAAAATGCGTCTGAATGGAAATTTCCAGAAGATTTGTTTGTGGAAGGAGAAGAGAGAGGCCCAGCTGGACTTTTCTTCCTCTATTTAGTCGTATTTTAAGAGCTGTAGAGAAGAAGGCCGATACTTTTTCTCTTTTTCTTCTTCTTCTTTTCCGAAACTGTTTTATTGCTACAAGGACACACACACATACACTCTATCTATCTATCTATCTATCTATCTATCTATCTATCTATCTATCTATCTATCTATCTATCTATCTATCTATCTATCATCTATCTATCTATCTATCTATCTATCTATACACACATATACAGTGGAACCTCGGATTACGAGTAACACGGTTTACGAGTGTTCCACAAGGCGAGCAAAGATTTTTAATAAATTTTGACTTGAAAAATGAGCGTTGTCTTAGTTTACGAGCACCGAGTATTATGTATCACGCATGCGCTTTTTGATTTGATGCTGAGCACCACTTCATCACAACTGAGCCAAATATATATATGTTTCAGAAAGTGTGTGTATGTTATACTACAAATTTGTTCCTGCTTTTTCAAAAAAAAAATTTATGAAAGTAAGTTTACAGTCAACATAATGAATAAATAGAAAAATAAAAAGAAAGTAAATACCTCATTATCATGTGCATATGAAAGTTAATTGACACTTAAAATCACTATTTGTTCAAAATTTTAAAAATACAAATTATTGAACAAAAAATGCATGTATTTACTGTACATATGTATATAATGTTTTTATATCTTCAACAAAAGAAAGAAAGAAAGATACTACTGATATGAATATACACTGACGAGCCTAAACATTAAAACCACATAACATTATCACTGATTATCAATTACATAATAGCAACTGGTGACAGGCGTAATGAGACTCTAGGCTCACCTATGCCTCTGGAGATCAAAGGCTGCTCCATGTGATCCTACAGAAAAGTCAATGAAGCACAAATTGATCCCAAGAAAAACGTTTATCCATGTTATGATAGAAAGGCCTGCTGTCTACTGTATTGGGCTTAGCAGGTAAAGAGTTCAAGAGTGTTGATCCGGCCTCCAAATTCCCCAGATCCCTTTAAATCATTTGAAATACAAATGAAAGAACTGAAAAGCTGCTCAGAAGTTAAAAGCTGTTTAACACCTACAAGCTTTCAAAAAAGAGAGAAAATAAAACTTTTTGTGATATTGTATACATCGTAACAAAATGACTTGAACAAAAAATATTGTTGAAATAAACTTTTTTATTTGTCGGTTTTATTTTATCCTGAAGGTGTGCAAACTTTTGCACTCAGCTGTAAAACCTCACATTTTGCCTCTTTTTTTCATAAAAGAAATATGGTGTAATGAAGAAAGTAGGAAGACGGGTGGGAGCTGAGCTCCATCGGGCCAAACGAGGCAGGAAAGGAAGGAATGATGGAGGTAAAGGAGATGTGGTGAAGTCGAAGCAAGGGATGAAAAAGCGAGAGAGGATGGGTTGGTGTAATACTGTCAGAGCAGAGAGATTTGATTTGAGACAAGGCTCAGAAATGCTAATGAAACATTTATAACGTGTCTGGCGTTGTTGCGCTCACGACCCTGACTGCTCACTGACATGTAGCAGGGTGAAATGGGAAGCTAGTGTGCTAGCGTTAGCTTGGCGGCTATGACTTTACACCTATCATGAGTCAAGGAGAAAGTGCTGAATATTATAAATATGAATAATAATAATAATCATAATACGTCCCACACATGGCGGTTTGCTCGTTTTACAAAAAAAAAAAATGCGGGAAGAGAAACTACTAGGACAAGAGCAAATTTCTAAAAAACTAGCGGAAAATAAAAGCAAGACAAATGTGTATCTAACATTCTTACATACTCTAGTTAGCTACCCTTATTGATATACAGGACAGGTTTCATGTCTCACAACGTGGTTTCACAACATATACAGTAGCTATTGCATGCAGTTTCCAGATTTCTAATGGAAGTAGACAATCTAGCGTGTAAGTGTAAGTGTAGATCAATTTACTCCATTTTTCAATTCAATTCAATGTTCAATTTTATTTACTGTATATTTAAAAAAAAAAAAATTCTACTACAGTGTTAAATGTTTTTGCAATGGCCCTTGACGTCTAGATGCAGAGCCATGAAAAAGTATTTGCCTCCTGATTTTTTTATTATTGTTATTATTTGTCCCACATGTAGAATTGAGGTGATCAAACTAATTTTACTATATTATTATTATTATTATTATTAAATTCCCCTAAGTGAAAATGTAATTGTCCCTAAACCTACAGTAGGAACTGGTTGTGCCACATATTATACATTAGATATTTGTTTGTTGATCTCAATCATTTAAATGTGACAATTATGAAAAAAAGCTGTAAAGGTGTAAACTTTTGTCTTTGGTGTCTTGGTCTAAAATCGTCAGCTTTGGGTTTGTCTTATTAATGCTTTTGGCCTTTGTCTTGGCGTTAATGGTTAAGGTCTTCCTTTGTTGCTTGGTAAGGGAAAGGGTACTGGTTTGGTGTAGGGTATTTGTGGTCTTGCTTTGATCTTGGTTGGTAAGCAGCTTAATGTTGTTTTGTTCTCAGCTTGAAAGGTTGTGACCATTTCTTTCTTGCCAGTCTGGTCATGGCCTTGAATCTTGGTCGTGTCTTTTCGTAGCCTGGTAAGCCTCTTGATTACTGCATGTCTTGGGCTTGTTTTTTGTTAGTATGGATCAAGGTCTTGTCGTAATCATTGCTATTTAAAATTGTGTTTTTATATCAATCTTGGCCATTAACGGTTGACAATTAATGTCTTGCCATGTTCTGGTATAAAGTAGTAAGAGGCTTGCTTTTGTCTTATTCATGACCTTTAAAGCATTTTTGGTCTTTTGTTGGTGCTGGTTTGGGCTTGTTTGTCTGTCTCTCGCTCTTGTGTGTATTGGTCAGAGTTTTGAAATGTGTCATAAATTCCTCTTGGCCTTTATCTTTTTACTCTCTCCTATTATTAACCAATTTTCTCTATAACCAACAATTTTTTTTTCTAAAAAGGACTTTAATTAATTTTCAGAACAAAGTTCTTCTCCGGTATTTTGTGAACCATGTCAGAAACAGTGAAAAGAAAACATGTCCAAATGTTGATGTATTTCTAAAGAGAAAGTATGTGTGTGGTAGAAATGGCACTTTGCTTTGGAATTTTTTTCTTGTTTTAGATTTAAAAGAAAACTTAGTCATCGCTTGACACCCTTTAGTGACGGCTAGTTTGGCATTCTGGGTATCAATTACGATTTTGATGTGGCTGATGTGAGAACCAGTAGCAATGTGTCATCTCCATGTATGCCGTAGATCCGGAGATGTTAATAATATAAATGGTCAAAATAAAGTAATATAAAAAAAAATGTAAACTCCCAAACTCCTAGAGATTGTCTAACATTGTACATATTGTTGCATAAAGACCAACACTTAGATGATTAGTTATATATTATTGTCTCTCATACTCTATATACAAAGAACAAGCTTTTCTAAATTTTTTAGGGGGAAAAAACAAACCATAATAGTTTAATAAAATTTTGATCAGATCTAGAACAGATGTCCTTATGGAGGAAAACTATAACCGTCTACTGTAAATCGTAACAAGTGTTTTCCCTTTCGGGGGAAAAGTTTTACAACCATAAAACACTATCAAATACCCCTACAATACGTGACGCTGTTTTCGCCCCCGTGAAACTATCACAGTTCAAACCATCTAAGATAAACGTTGCATGTAGATAGTAAAACCTTAAGTTGTATCCTCCCACACTTTGTACGTCATTCATCACTCAGATCGAACATGGCACCTACACAAAACAACACAACACAATACAGTACAACACCGAGCGGATTACGAAAACAGGAAAAAGAAACTAATCCATTTTTCACATTCAAGACCTCAGTGTAAAGTGTATTGTTCAACAGCTCTATAACAAACATATGGACATATGTGAAGATGGTCTTATTTAAAAGCAGTAAATGTATAACTGTATTTGCAAGTTTTACTCTTGTTTTTATTATGCATTTTCAGTTTTTTTTTTATTTTTACAGTTCTGATGCTGTGTGGTTTAGATGGAAGAAGTGGGTAGTGTGACTTCCTTGTTTAAAAGGCCACAGCGTTCAGAGAACATTACAAAGACAATTGTAGGGACGGGTGTATTGAGTTTGTTTGGATGAGTCTTCTATTTATGAACATATGAAATAAAAATAAAGTCCCACTTTAAAACATGATTTTTTTTCTGTGCTCATTTCTTTTTTCTTTTTGTTTCTTTTTTGGATTAGTCATATGAACTAGAAGCTTATATATATATATATATATATATATATATATATATATATATATATATATATATATATATATATATAATTTTAGGTAATTGAAAACATTCAATTAAAGGTTTAACCCAATACCCCAGTGTTTCACTCAAACTTACAAAATCGCAACCAGAAACCTTATAGTACATCAAATATGACATTAGACTAGTTTGTTAAATGACCAGTGTTGGGTGTAACGCATTACAAAGTAAAGTAAAAATGACTTCCTGACGGTTTTGTCAAGGGTGAAAATGTGTCCGTTAGAAGAAAAAATTATAATAATATTAACATGATTCCTCACATCTCTTTAGTCTGCATTAGGGGTGTTAACGCGGTAATGCATGTGATTAATCCTGAAATTTTAACACATTACTACTTTTTGACCAAGTTCGACCCTAATGGCGTCCCATAACCGCAGTGCTGTTACAAGGTCATGCGTGATAACAGCACGGATAATAAGACGACTGAGGAAACATCACCGGGCATGCCGAACAGCAAGTTTAATTATACAAGGCTTCAAGATGGAGGTAAAAAAAATTGTGTTGAACAAAGCTACATTCAAGGGGAATGTATTTTAGCAATTTTTACAAGCATACATTAAATGTAAAAATTGGGAGCAGTGGCTCAGTTGGCTAAAGCTCTAGGTTGTGGATTTTGGGATCTGAGGATCCGGGCTTAAGTCCTGCTGTCGGTGGGTTGCCACACCCCAGACTACCCAGCCACTGCAGGGAGGGCCGGTCCCATTCATTCATTCATCTTCTATACCACTTTATCCTGTATTAGGGTCATGGGGACCTGGAGCCTATCCCAGGAGACTCTGGGCACAAGGCAGGGAGGGCCGGTCCAATTCGAGAGATTTTAATTTAACATTTGTTACATTTTAATGTTTGAGATATTATAAAACTGCATAATCTTCTTCCTCTAACCAGTTTGTCATGCATTCCTTTATCCCAACATTGCATGTTTATTATACAAGAAATCTAAAGATTTTTAAATTGTGATTCCTCATGATTAATCAGACTACCACTGTGATTAACTAGATTAAAATGTTTATTGATTGACAGCACTAGTCTGCAACTAGCTAAACTTATGATATTATATTTCACTAACTTTTTAGCTTAGATAATCAGAATTGCTTTTACATTCCACATTAATGCATTTCCCAACCATTTAGTTCCATCCCTCATTAATAGCTAATTAAAGGTTTGTTTTGATCGGTTTAATATTGTGTTATATCTGCGAGCAGAAGGTGATTTTATTGTGACTGAGAATGGCTGTGGAGAGTTTATACATCACACACACACACACACACACACACACGTTTTCTCTCATTAAGGTCCTTTCTGTAGTCTCATATGTTGAGCAAGGTTCAGCGCGGGCTGTACATGACAGGGAGGCTAATCAGCTACGGTGCGAAAGAAAATATGCTCATTACCTTCTCCGTAAGGGTCTGAAGAACATTCTGTCGTGTAATTAAGGCGCATTATTCGGCAGGAAGAACGCAGAGCTACAGTTCAGCCTCGCTCCTGAACCCCGGTTCATTCTAGTCAAGTGGATAAGCGGCTTCCCTCAGGACCCCAGTGTGTTTATTATTTTTTTTCCCCTCTTTTTTTTTTCTTTTCGTTTCAGTCAATATGTTGTCAGAATGTTCCTCTTTACAGCCTCATTCGCCTCACAGCTGGGTATTTTTCTCCTTTACGGTTAAAGATCGAGGATTTTATTTATCTTTATAAGAAGTAATCCGGCTATAACCAGGTGGAATGACTGAAGATGCAGCAAAAGTAGAACAGTTTGCTGGAATATTGTACACACTCGTACACATGCACAAGAAGAAGAAGAAGAAGAAGAAGAAGAAGAGTGCTGCAATGGGGTTTTTTTTTCAGCACAAAAATAATATCAAATGTGTTTTTGTTATTTTTGTTATTTTTAATAATTAGAAAATATTGTTCCCAGTAATAAAATGAAGACAACTTTTAATTATTTAATGTATATTGTTTTATAATAGTTAGCACTGTCGCCTTGCACCTCCAGGGTCTGGGTTCGATTCCCGGCCAGGCTCGATTCCCGTCTCTGTGTGCATGGAGTTTGCATGTTCTCCCCGTGCTTGGTGGGTTTCCTCCGGGTACTCCGGTTTCCTCCCACAGTCCAAAGATATGCAGATTAGGCTAATTGGCGTTGCTACTGTAAATTGCCCGTAGTGTGTGATTTGTTGTGTGAGTGTGTGTATGTGTGTGTGCCCTGCGATGGATTGGCACCCTGTCCAGGGTGTACCCCGCCTAGTGCCCGAAGTCTCCTGGGATAGGCTCCAGGTCCCCCGCGACCCTGAACACAGGATTAAGCGGTATAGAGAATGAATGAATGAATGTTTTATAAGATCTGAAACTAAACTACTTGGTCATCTATACACCTTTACCCTTGTTTACAATACAAATGAACTGATTAACATCTATTAATGTGCTTTATATAATGTACGGTTCTATCATGCAATGTCATTGCAAAGGGAAAGAAAGAAAGAAAGAAAGAAAGAAAGAAAGAAGTTCAGGAGGAGTTTAGGAAAACAGTAAAATTGCGTAACATGAATAAACAAATAAATTAACATAATTGATTCATATTCATTCAGGGAGACACAATTGCCAGAAGTTTCCGTCTGTCTGTCTCTCTGTCTGTCTGTCTCTCTCTCTCTCTCAGCATTTCTGTCTGTCCGTCCCTTTCTATCTTACCATTCTCTCTCTCTGTCTCCTCATTTCCGTCTGTCTCTCTATCTCTCTTTCTCCATTTCTGTCTGTTTAGCTGTCTGTCTTTTTATCTCTCTCTCTCTCTCTGTGTGCTGTGAGGTAATTGATTAGGTTTGATTCTCTGTCACTCTGTCAGTAGACAGCTCGGTATAGCACGTGTACACACACACACACACACAATGCAGGCGGCTTCCATCACTCCACCACTACAACATGATGATGTAGGTACAGGTAATAGTGCACGTCTGTGGACCGTCTATGGAGCTCTTTGATGTCCATCCATTACATTAAAACAACAGTAGTTAGGGTGGGATGCATCTGATCCGGACGCACCTACAGAACCGCTCCGCTCTAATCTCCTCGCTATTATTCTTCCAATTGAAATCAGCCCAGAGAAACCACTTAAAATGGAACTAGCACATAACAGAGGATAATTTGTTCCATCCAACTGCCTGACACGCATATTACCACATAATGTCTGCGCAAATTATTTTCTCCCTGCCTCAAATAGCTCTTGACCGTGTTAAGTGCAAACAATAATATTTGCAAAATTATCTCGCGAGGAAAGAAAATAGAGGTCGATATCATCTGGATGTTATCAGCGGTTCGCCGGCAGCTGCTTTCCGACATGCTTATGGGATCGAGCGCTACACCCATCTCGGATTTCTCTACACACTTTTATAATATTAAAATCCTCCACAGAACCAGGCCACGTTACACCGCTTGGCATCTACGTCCCGGCCGGTTTCAGCTCGGTATTTTGACACGGAATAATAAACGTGTAATGGAGAGCATATGTTTGGCTTCCCGTCTGCAGGAGTGGCCCGATCCGATTCACAGCTAAAAGTGGCGCTCGCACGCTTCTGTCTGAGCACTGACGCTTACAAACCGCATCGTACACAACCGTCACGGCTTCATTACCTCTGAACTTCCTCGCGTTATATAACACAACACGGCGTATCGTTTTTAATTGATTTTTATTTACTTTTACTAAATTGTTATAGTGTATGAGCAATGAAACAATGTTTCTGTTTTTGATTATTTTCCTATAACAGCACAACATGCTTATAAAACAGAGATCATACCTGACCGTTATGTTATAATATGATACATAGCGTTGTTTCGAAACCTCCACAGCTAAGTAGAGAGAGGGTTAAAATGTAAAACCAAAATTAGAAAGAGAAAGAAAAAAACCCAATTCTGGTGTTTTAGGGCCTGTCAGGTTCATCAGGATCTCCTCGGCCCTCACACGCCGTCAGCACGCACCAGCACACCGAGTGATTGACGTGTAATTATCTGAGAGTCGATGCGCTCTGTGATCGCACACATCCGTATCGTGACCGAGGCAGCTGATGCTGCGCAGCGTGTGCAGATCCATACACACACGTGGAATTTAAGAAACACGATAGCAGGGTATACTGACGGACACGCACGCTGATGACGGACAACGTGACGGAGTTTTAAAGATGCCTCGGGCCATGTAAAAGCTTCCAATCCAGGCCTGGCAGCTTGATCGTCTATAAGCGCCTTATTTCTGCCTGCTGTCATAATTACTGTCATTTCACCTTTCAGTCCAGCTGCACTTCTGCCGCTGCTAATGGATGAAAAGTAAAAAAAAGAAAAAAAAACATGAATGGCATCACGTATCATAATCATAATCACATGTGTGTGTGTGTGTGTGTGTCACTGCGTTATCATAATCCGAGCATTCTAGAGACGGTGTATCCACTGTTATATAAATATACACACTTAAACGATCTGAGAGAAACTTCTTCTCCGTACACGTCGATGAGAATCTTATTTTAAACAGATTTTAAGCTTAATAGTGAAAAAACACAGAAGGCTGGAAAAGGGAATGACAGTTAAAGGGTTTCGCCACAAGCCGCTGCCAAGCTGCCGCCCAGAGGAGAAATGAAAACGACCCAATCTGGGGTTTTTTTTCTTTCTGTTTATGGGTGCAGGAAACACAAGCTGGCGGCGTTGGGGGGCGGAAAAGAGGAGGCCTGCCACCCCGCTCTGTCATATGGAGAGCTGCTCTGCCACAAACGGATGCCTAATGACTCGATTTATCCCAAACGATCTTCCATTCCTCCTAATGGTCCTTTCCATATGCACCTCAAAGCAGCATGCACGTGGCCTCACGACGCTTCCTGCCTCCCTGTGCTTCCTTCTCCTGTGTGTGTGTGTGTGTGTGTGTGGGAGTGGATTTGTTATACTAAGAAGTAAAACCATGCCAAATGACAAGATCTGCAAATATGAAGTATCTAAAAGTAGAATAGAGTAGGGCTTGCATTCAAAACATAATGTATATACTGTCTCTGTGTGTGTGTGTGTGTGTATATATATATATATATATATATATATATATATATATATATCTGGATGGCTAATGACTTCACCTGGACATCAACAATATTGGCAATAATGGTCATATTAGCTTGTCAAAAAGCATTAACCCCAGAAATGGTAGCTAGAAATAATAACTCACTATAAGGATATGTAAAGGTTAGCTAGCCAGGACATGTTACTTAGCCAGCTAATAATAGTTAGAAAACTTTAGCTACAGAGAGCTAAAAAAAAATGCTAGCCAGACAAAGATTAGCTAGCTGCAAAGTTATTAGTTAGCTGGATAGTTCAAAATATTGTGTAGCAATACCTAGCTAACCACACGAACATAAACCAGATAGGAAAAATCTTAGCCAGCCGGATCAACATTAGCTAGCCTGGAAAAATGTTAGCTAGTCAGTGAAAATGTTAGCAAGATGCTTGATTATTAAGTAATAGCTGTTATTATTAGTTTAGCCAGACATAACATACTAGCAAGAAAATTAGCCAGAATTCATTGGCTTACCAAATAAACATTAACTAGTTAGCTAAAAGTTAGCAAGCCAAGTGAACATTAGCTAGATTGAAAAATATCTAGCAAGAAAATATTACCTAGCCAGAAAAAAGTAACTAGCTAGCTAGGGGGAAATGTGTTCTTTTATTCAGTAGTAAATAGTGTAATATTAGCATGTCACAAAGGATTGGCTAGCTAGAGCTAGAGCTGTTATAATTATTTAGATCAAAATAATTATAACAACTTTTCCTTATGTTTATTGAATTCTCTAATTACATATATTCATTCATTCATTTTCTATACCGCTTAATCCTGTGTTCAGGGTCGCGGGGGACCTGGAGCCTATCCCAGGAGACTTCGGGCACTAGGCGGGGTACACCCTGGACAGGGTGCCAATCCATCGCAGGGCACACACACACATACACACACTCACACACCCAATCACACACTACAGGCAATTTAGGAACGCCAATTAGCCTAACCTGCATATCTTTGGACTGTGGGAGGAAACCGGAGTACCCGGAGGAAACCCACCAAGCACGGGGAGAACATGCAAACTCCATGCACACAGAGACGGGAATCGAGCCTTAATTACATATATGTTTAATAATAATAATAATAATAATAATAATAATGTTCAGACAATGGTCTCATATTACAAAATGACAAGGTTGTCAGAAAGTGTTAACTAGCCAGCTAGCCTTCCTCATGAGTATCATCCTAATGCTAAGATGTTATTTGTAGAAGTGTTGGTTGTTTTGCAAGATTTGGTGCATTTGTACAAGTGAAGAGATAAATTCGAGTCCTGTAAGTCTGAAACGGTCCTCAGCCTTCCGTCAGCAGCGCCGCTGTTTATAACTCGTATCAGTTCTCCAGTTTGTAGCTTCATTTCTGTTTGGTACAAAAATCTGTATATTAATGCGGACTCGGGCTCCAAATGCTTCTCACACAGGTGGGTCAATGTGGAACCGTTTTTCTGACCGTCTGCACTTCAGCCCTGGGGAACTGGAAAGGGGAAGTTAAGGTGAGGCTTAAAATAATTGAAGGAAAGTCAAGGACTTTTTATGCAAACTTGAGTAAATAAATAAACACAGGAAGAAATAAATAAGGAAAGCGTTATTGTTAGCTTAATACTGCAAACCCTTGCAGTCTTGCGTTAAATTTATCTGCTTCGGTTTGCTCAAATAATATATTTCTTTTCAATTATTATTTATTTATTCAAATCTGCGGTGACAGCTGTTGTTAGAGCCGGATTCCGAGACGTGGAGAGAGGAGAAGATGGTGAATCAGAGCTCTGCCTTCTCTCTCAGTGTGAACTGTCAAACCGCTTTCAGAAAAGTTCATGCATGAAAAAACTCTGAGTGACGCACACACACACACACACACACACACACACACACACACACACACACACACACACTGTGTCAGCCATCAAACACCAACCAGCTGTGCAGGTACGCTGCACGCAGCGCTGTGATAATCCCGAGATAAGCTGTTTAGAGGTTAATGTTTTTGGTGTAAATGAGTAAAAGAAATAAATGACTTCCTGTTTGCTCGGCTCTCTTTATCTCCTGCCCATTAGTGACATGTTTTTATGAGCTTCTCTGCCCTCGGGCTCAGCTCGCGCTTTTCCACAGGCCAGGTCTCGCATCCTGACAGTAAACCGGGGACAATCACAGAGACACAGGGACGCCCCTGAAGTCACCGTCCAGGTCACTGAGACAGGAAACCTGCTGAGTCCAGGCTTTAGGTTCTGACTAATAAACTTACACAGGAACTACTAATGCTCACGTGCATTTAAATAAATAAATAAATACACATGGAGTTTGCATGTTCTCCCCGTGCTTGGTGGGTTTCCTCCGGGTACTCCGGTTTCCTCCCACAGTCCAAAGATATGCAGGTTAGGCTAATTGGCGTTCCTAAATTGCCCGTAGTGTGTGATTGGGTGTGTGAGTGTGTGTATGTGTATGTGTGTGTGCCCTGCGATGGATTGGCACCCTGTCCAGGGTGTACCCCGCCTAGTGCCCGAAGTCTCCTGGGATAGGCTCCAGGCCCCCCGCGACCCTGAACACAGGATTAAGCGGTATAGAAAATGAATGAATGAATGAATGTTAACTAAATAAAAATTTAAAAAGGAAACTAATTAAAATAGAATATAATCAATTCTGGTTGAAAAAAATGCTTTTCCTAATTTATTTAATAAACAAAGTATACATTTATTTAACAGACATTAATGTGATTATTTGTTTGTTCATATATTTGTTCATGTTTTTGTTTTCTTTCTTTTTTCTTACATATGGTATTTAGTTTCTTTTTTCAGAATATTAATTAATTAAAAAGAAAGAAATAAATATAAAGAAAAATAAATAGACATAAAAATATACAGAAAAATATATCGAAATCTGAACTAAATTGCCATTTTGTCTAGTTAATTAGTGAGTTAGCTTAATTGTTTATTTCATAGACAGTTGTTGTAGATAGTTTTCTTTGTTTACAATTCCACTTGTCCTTGTTTTTTTTTTTGTTTACTTTTTTCATATACAGTATGTTTCATACTTAGTTTATTAAGAGAAAAAAGGAAGGAAGGATGAAAGAAATTAAATAAATGTAAATAATTCTTTTTTTTTCATCCTAAAACCTTAACTGAATTGGCATTATTTTTCAGTTTCAGTTAGTTTGTTATGATAGTATGGTTTATATACAGTAACTGCAGTGTAAGGATAACTCTAGAACCCGTCCTTCTGCTGGAGCGCTTCCTACAGATCATTTTCCTGAAAGAAAGGCAGAATGTAAAAACTAATTTTTTAAACAGTACAAAAAATAAACTAAACGAACTTGTATATGAAAAAATTAAACGCACTTCCTCATGCACTTACAGCAGATGCTGCGGCTCTTTAATGGCTATGTTCCTCTAAAGGGTTTTTATGCATCTTTTACAACAAGTATTTGCTAATAGTTCAATTTAATCTATTAACACATGAAACATTTTTATGAAACTTTGCATCCATTTATAGTCCAGTGCACATATAGTACAAACTAGTCACGTTCGTGATAAACCACAAATAAAACTCGTAAAACTCCTTAATCTTGAAGACGTCACAAAAAATTGACAGCTTTACCTCTGACTGCTACAAAGTGTTGACGCTGGAGACTCCTTCCATAAACACCCTATTAGAGGAAACGTAGGTGTACAGTATGTACCAGTGAATGAGTTGTTACTATGGAAACAATAACGTAATTGAAAAGCGACAGGACTGCGGTATAAACATGGTAAAGTGTATCACGAGCGCTCAGAGTGTATCATTCCTTAGTTGTTATGAAATAACTAAGAGGATCCATTTAGCATTAGCTTTAGCATTAGCTTTAGCATTATCATCAGACAACATGGCGGATGTGTGATGGAGGAGCGGGAACGCGGCCATACTGTTTATCTCTAATTGAATAGCGAGGTTTTAGACTGGCAGAGGCCGGGTCAGCAGAATCAGCCAAAGTGTTTCACCGAGCGCCGGCTCGCAGATCTAATAACTCATATAAGCGCAGTTGGCAGCTGCTCACACACACACACTCACACACACACATACACACTCACAGGATTTCATAGCACCAGCGATGGAGGTTACAGAGTGTATTTTGGATCCTGCATGATTGCATGATTTACAGTACAGGCCACGCACACGCTGTGTAATAACATGATTGAGGAAAACTTTTGTTATCTTATTTAGGAAAAGCTTTGCACGTCGGCGATTACGATTGTGTTTCCGATGCTGTAATGAGTCTGAACAATGCCGTTAATGGCGTTATTGGCAGGCCACCAGAAGTTCCTTTTTACTTATACAAGCCTGATGGCACTTTATTTATTTATTTATTTATTTGTTTATTTTTTAACCAATAAATCAGTCCAATGCACAAGGCAATATTCAAATCTATGTTATTAAAAGTGTTAGAACAACAATATCAGATTTATGTGTTCAGGTTGTTTGATGGATTGATCATGGTGGTGCGAGTGGCTCCGTGAAGCATGAGGACTTTTTAATCTGTTTCGATTGCTCTGCAGTGCGACAGTGCCGAGAGACGAGGAGAGAGGGAGAGGGAGAGAGAGGGAGAGAGAGAGAGGGAGAGAGAGAGAGAGAGGGAGAGAGGGAGAGGGAGAGAGAGGGAGAGAGAGAGGGAGAGAGAGAGAGGGAGAGAGAGAGAGAATAAGAAAGTTGTAGAGAGAGGGAGAGAGGGACAGGAGGAGAAAGGGATTCTGGCTAAAGGTGTATCAAGTTTTATTTATTTTTTGCTTCCACAATAGAAAGAAAAATATTGAAAAAAATTGATTTCACTTGTGGACGTTCAGAGATTCTACAGATCTGTTTAATAATGTAACCTTAGTTATTTTATTTGCATTTTCATTACACAACTCTAAGGTTGTGCACGATGTCATAGTAAAGGCAATTTGGTGTGTTTCTCTTAAATGATTTTAAGACATGAAGAAAAAATGAAAAATGGTAAAAAAAAATATTTATTAATTTGTATTTTAATTTAATGTAAATACTGTATATACTGTAAATATCCTCCCACAGTCCAAAGACATGCAGATTAGGCTAATTGGCGTTCCCAAATTGACCATAGTGTGTGAATGAGTGTGTGTGTGTGTGTGTGTGTGTGTGTGTGTGTGTGTGTGTGTGTGTGTGTGTGTGTGTGTGTGTGCTCTGCGATGGATTGGCACGCTGTCCAGGGTGTACCCTGCCTTGTGCCCTGAGTCTCCTGGGATAGGCTCCAGGTCCCCGCGACCCTAAATACAGGATAAAGCGGTATAGAAGATGAATGAATATACTGTAAATATACTATATATGATAATTTGTATTTGCGTAAAAGCAAGGGGTTATAATTTTTTTTTTTTTTACAAAAACATTTAAATAATTAAATATATATTTCAATTAAAATAAATCAATATTAGACTCTTAGTTTATATTACACTTTCCTACACTTTTTCTATTACACTTATGAACTTTCCTGTTCGACCAAAAGTCAGAGACTTCATACTAACTAACAGACTGCCTCAGAACTGAAGGGAATAAACTAACAAACTAATTAACTACATGACTAACTACTGTAAGTAACTAACTAACTTAATTACTATCTTTCAATTTCAGCTTCAGTGTAAGCAAATAGAAATGAATAATAATAAAATTAAAAAATGCCTTTTTTTAATAATAAAATTAAAAAAAGCAAAGCAGTTTGTGGATTTTTTCCCCTTCCTTTTTACTTTCTGGAAGCATGTGAAGAGGTTTCGGTGTGGCGATGTCTCCAACGATGCGAAATAGAAAACTACAAAAAAAAGTCTTGTTTTTTTTACTTTATTTACCCCCAAAATAAATCTCAAATCAGTCACACAAGATCGTGGGAAATGATGGAGGAGGTGGAGGCGTGAGCCTGTGATCCCGAAAGTGACATTCTTTACTTTTGGTTGGTGACCTGAAGGAGATTGTGAGCTTTAGCATCTGCAGGACTGAACAGGAGACGATATAGAGGAGCAGCGGACTGCTCACGTCAGCACAGTGCACTTGGCAAGAGGAGGCCATGAAATAAAAGAGAGAGAGAGAGAGAGGAGGGAAAAATAAAAATAAGTATATATATATAAAAAAAAAAACAACAGTGGAAATGATGTCCACTGGGAGCCATCGCGAGCAAAATTTCGCCGGTGTCTCATCCGGCAAACTGGGCCGCTTGGCCCCCAGCCTCCGATTCAGCACAGCAGCCATATTGGGCCTTTCTGCATGGAGGCGTCCGAGCAGCTGTGTTCAGCAGAAAAATAAATAAACAAACACACCAATGAGCTTTTCTTTTGTTCTTTTTTTTTTTGCACTCCCTAACAAATGCTGTAATAAGAACTTTTCTGTTGCCATCTGCAAAAAGAAAAAAAAAATAGTGGTTAAAGCTGGACTGAAACACGGAGCGCTGAAATGCTACGCTAAAACAGCACAGGTGCTTCTGCTGAACATATATATATATATATAAAAAAATCTTTTATTCATCTCGTTCCAGCTCTGATAATGATCTCGAGAGGCGATGCTCTGCGATCTCACTGAGCACTTTCTCCATCATCAAAACCCGCTTGTCTGCAAACAAACGCCACTCACGATGGCAGAGACGCACCATGTAACACACACACACACACACACATGCTCACACACACGCGCGCGCATAGCTGATTGCACAATGGCAGGTGATGAGAGAGGAGAAGTGCACTTGAATCAGATGAACGCTGCTCCTCAGGACCTCTGAAGAAATGAAGTAGGTTATTTACGAGAGCATCAAGACACATTCATATTCACATTTAACACCCGAGCTAATCTACTGTATATACACTGCTCTTTAAACATATAGCAGCTAATCATGCGGCTCTGAAAAGGTCCATTAGCATAATCCATGGTCAGCCCCAAAATTATTGGCACCCCGAGACGATATAGAAGTCCTTTAAAGTGAAACTTTACCGAGTCTGGTTTTGGAGCGTCTCACAATACAAGACACGCTTGTGTTAACCGGTAACTTTTTAATAGGATAAAATAAAAAAAAATGAAAAGAACAACTGTTTACAAAGGCTTGAGATTGAGATTGTAAATTTTTATTATAATTTGGAAACATAAGTAAGGATAAATAAGTCTAATAAAACGTAGGGATCTGATCTAAAAAGCAATAATACTATCGATTTAATGTATGTCTCCTTAATACACACTTTCATGTGCATGTGTGGACTCAGGTTTAAGCATGTGGACAGGTCGCATCACGTGTTACTAGAGTTCAAATGCGACATACAGGAAGAGAAAACAGAAAGATTATGTTCTGTAAATTCATTTGTTTTATTTTCTTGATCATCTTTATGTTTTAGAAACCACCTGTATTTGCATCCGTCTCTGTCGTCATGTGATAAGCGATAGAGACACCTCCTGGCAGAGGCGAACTGCGTACCACGAGCCTCTGCTTAGATGTGAAGAATGAGTGCGTGTAAATAAATAACAAGGATCAATAGACCTTAACAAAGTTAGTTAGTTAGTTAGTTAATACTGAAGTGAAAAATTGGAAGCCAGAAATGTTCAATGCAACATGCAGATTTTGTGTCCTGTCATGATTTACATGGTGGTAAACGAGTCGTTTTGTAAAAATGTTTATCTCTATGGAGGCGCATTAACCTCCTGGTAGAGGCAACCAGAAAAGTCAACATTCTTTCTGTAGTTTAAAAAATTCAAGCAGGGGTCGTCCTTTTCATAGTCGTCTTAGTAACAGTAGTAGTTGCAGTCACAGCGCGTCTAAGCGGTACAGACGATGAGTGCGTGAGTATTTAAATACATGACTATTGCTGCAGTACAAACATTTTAAGCACAGTGCCAATAATGCCAATAATCCTGTTAGTTAATTTTTTTACTAAATAAAAAAAATAAATAAAAAAAATAAATAATAATAAAAAAAAATAATAATAAATATATTTTTATAATAATAATAATAATAATAATAATAATAATAAAATTTTTAATTAAATAATAATAATAATAATTTGTCACAGAAAAACAATGGCAGTTTTCACATATTGGGTGCCAATATTTCTGTACGCGATAAGAATGTCAATGTCAGTGCATTTCCTCTCTCTCTCTCTCTCTCTCTCTCTTCACCTATGCCTCTCCACCTTCAGGATATGCTCTATATTCATGTATACAGTAGGTGATCTAAATTTAGTGGCTTCTCCATCATGGAAGGTTCGATTTACTTTCAGCAATAAAGGAGAGAGAGAGAGAGAGAGGGGAAGAGAAAGAGAGAGAGAGAGAGAGAGAGAGAGAGAGAGAGAGGAGAAGAGAAAGAGAGAGAGAGAGAGAGAGAGAAAGGAAATTTGCTAAAGGTGACCCGACGGATTTCATTTCTGAAGTTTGATCTGTCCGTAAAAACGTCCTGAATGGTGCGGTCCGATACTGAACACCTTTCTGATGGGGAGAGAGCGACGGGCAGCCACACACACACACACACACACACACACACACGCACACAGTCAAAACAATAGTTTAATAAACTTCTGTGTCCTACCACTACTAACAATAATAATAATAATAATAATAATAATAAAAATATTATTATTAGTACTATTATTATTATTATTACTGTACTTATGTCTTGGCCCCTGTTTGAGACTTTGCAAGTGAAATTGCCAACAAAGTGCGGTTGTGTCTCAATAACGGATAATTCATCATGTTCTGTTGGTGGCACAAAAATGTCAAGGGCATGGAAGACACTCTTGGCCAATTAGACACACACACACACACACACACACACACACACACACACACCAAACTATCTCTCAGCATGTTTGCCAGTGTGTGTGTGTGTGTGTGTTGTGTGTGTGTGTGTGTGTGTTGTGTGCATGCTAAATATGGTAGCGGGCATTGACAAATCACAGCTGCTTGCATCTCGCAAGAACACACACACCTAATTGAGGTGAACTTTAAGAAAGGTTCGAGCACCTAATTATGCTGAACTTTTCTGTGTGGTGTGTGTGTGTGTGTGTGTGTGTGTGTGTAAAATGACAGGGGCAAAATATTATTTAAAATAGATCAGGAACATCCACAAAGACTTCACTTACAATTCAAATCAGTTTTAGAGATTCATTAATTAAAAGATAGACAGAACTCCTAGTGTGTGTGTGTGTGTGTGTGTGTGTGTGTGGTTTCACACCACTGCAGTAATTCCTCAGTGAGTGTTTATCACTCCCCAAAAGTGCCAAACGGCTACACACACACCCACACACCCACACACACACACACACACACACACACACACACACACACACACACAAACACACACCCACACACACACACACGCGCACACATGCACATGCACATTACAGAGAAATTATTTTCGTTCTGTTGATGTACAGTATCCAGCCTCCTCAGCAGGTCAAGTGTAACTGATTTCATTATTACCTGTGTTTGTTTGTTTGTTTGTTTGTTTGTTTGTTTGGATTCAGTTTTCATTTACACTAAAGGGAACACCCAAGATTGCTTTACTGCACAGTTATGTAATCCAAAGTAACTGAGTAATCCAGAAATAAAAGAGAAGCGATTGTGTGCATTTGCTTTGAACAAATGTTTATTAAACATAAACTGTTTATTAAAATGTTTATTAAACATAAACTTTTAGCAAGATTTTTTCTCTTTCGAAATATTTCCATATAATAATAATAATAATAAAAAAATGTATATACTGTGACTTTATAGCTGTTGTATGTGTTTACTCTTCATCATAAAACTACAACAACTTTATTTTGTGGTATAATGTAGTATCTTACTGAAACAGCACGTTATGTAGTTTTCTACATATATATATATATATATTGTGACTTTCTTATATAATATTGAATATCACATTTTTTTACTACATGTTACTAATGTACAGTACCCTGAATATTTTTATGTAATATCACATATTTCTTAAAATATTTATTTAATTATTTTATTTATTTATTAAGTTAGCTAGTTTGTTAGTGTAAGAAAATATACACTTGGGATATATATATTCCTCTACACTAACAAATTATCAATGAACTAATAATTTGTTAGTGTTTGTTAGTTAGTGTAAAAGGTTAATAATTTAATCTGTTTTTTATATACTGTATATATAACAGGTTAAATTGTTAACAGCCTAAATACGTGCATAAGTCGATTCTGAATATGAGGAAATTTCCCAGGGTTTGAATAATAATGTTATTTCAAACATAAGTGTCTGATGTGACCCGAAAAGTTTATTAATAAGGTTAATCTTGATTTACTTTAAGTTCATCTGTTGCTTTATTTTCATTAATTTTTTTGGCCATAATGACATTTTGAATGAAATTATATATACTGTATGTATATATGTGGCGGCATGTTGGTGTAGTGGTTAGCCCTGTGGCCTTTAGTTTCCGGGTTCGATTCCCACCTTGTGTCTGTGTCTACTGTACTGTATGTGTGTGCTGTTTGCATGTTCTCCCTGTTCTTGGTGGGTTTCATCGGGGTACTCTGGTTTCCTCCTACAGTCCAAAGACATGCAGAACAGCTGTTCCCAACAGTGTGTGTGTGTGCACCCCGATGGATTTTATATATACAGTGGTGTGAAAAACTATTTGCCCCCTTACTGATTTCTTATTCTTTTGCATGTTTGTCACACTTAAATGTTTCTGCTCATCAAAAACCGTTAACTATTAGTCAAAGATAACATAATTGAACACAAAATGCAGTTTTTAAATGAAGGTTTACGTTATTAAGGGAGAAAAAAAACTCCAAATCTACATGGCCCTGTGTGAAAAAGTGATTGCCCCCCTTGTTAAAAAATAACTTAACTGTGGTTTATCACACCTGAGTTCAATTTCTGTAGTCACCCCCAGGCCTGATTACTGCCACACCTGTTTCAATCAAGAAATCACTTAAATAGGAGCTACCTGACACAGAGAAGTAGACCAAAAGCACCTCAAAAGCTAGACATCATGCCAAGATCCAAAGAAATTCAGGAACAAATGAGAACAAAAGTAATTGAGATCTATCAGTCTGGTAAAGGTTATAAAGCCATTTCTAAAGCTTTGGGACTCCAGCGAACCACAGTGAGAGCCATTATCCACAAATGGCAAAAACATGGAACAGTGGTGAACCTTCCCAGGAGTGGCCGGCCGACCAAAATTACCCCAAGAGCGCAGAGACGACTCATCCGAGAGGCCACAAAAGACCCCAGGACAACATCTAAAGAACTGCAGGCCTCACTTGCCTCAATTAAGGTCAGTGTTCACGACTCCACCATAAGAAAGAGACTGGGCAAAAACGGCCTGCATGGCAGATTTCCAAGGCGCAAACCACTTTTAAGCAAAAAGAACATTAAGGCTCGTCTCAATTTTGCTAAAAAACATCTCAATGATTGCCAAGACTTTGGGGAAAATACCTTGTGGACCGACGAGATGAAAATTTAACCTTTTGGAAGGTGCGTGTCCCGTTACATCTGGCGTAAAAGTAATCCAGCATTTCAGAAAAAGAACATCATACCAACAGTAAAATATGGTGGTGGTAGTGTGATGGTCTGGGGTTGTTTTGCTGCTTCAGGACCTGGAAGGCTTGCTGTGATAGATGGAACCATGAATTCTACTGTCTACCAAAAAATCCTGAAGGAGAATGTCCGGCCATCTGTCCGTCAACTCAAGCTGAAGCGATCTTGGGTGCTGCAGCAGGACAATGACCCAAAACACACCAGCAAATCCACCTCTGAATGGCTGAAGAAAAACAAAATGCAGACTTTGGAGTGGCCTAGTCAAAGTCCTGACCTGAATCCTATTGAGATGTTGTGGCATGACCTTAAAAAGGCGGTTCATGCTAGAAAACCCTCAAATAAAGCTGAATTACAACAATTCTGAAAAGATGAGTGGGCCAAAATTCCTCCAGAGCACTGTAAAAGACTCGTTGCAAGTTATCGCAAACGCTTGATTGCAGTTATTGCTGCTAAGGGTGGCCCAACCAGTTATTAGGTTCAGGGGGCAATTACTTTTTCACACAGGGCCATGTAGGTTTGGATTTTTTTTTTCCCTAAATAATAAAACCCCTCATTTAAAAACTGCATTTTGTGTTTACTTGTGTTATCTTTGACTAATAGTTAAATGTGTTTGATGATCAGAAACATTTTGTGTGACAAAGATGCAAAAGAATAAGAAATCAGGAAGGGGGCAAATAGTTTTTCACACCACTGTATATATATATATATATATATATATATATATATATATATATATATATATATATATATATATATCCTTTTTCTAGCTTCACAATTAAATAAGTGAATAGGTGGCGGGTGAGCTGCTGGTGTGAGGTTGATCCTCGTGCTCTCTTACGTGAAGGTGAGGTTTTCTCACAAGAGATGACAGGTGTGAAATTACCCCTGGAAGCTCCGCTAACACCCCAACACCCCCCCCTCTCAGTTCCCCTCATTCATTTTCATGCCCAATCCAACATGCAGTCGTTTCGTAAAAATCTGTCTCACACCATCTCAGTGCCCAGATCCAGCATCAGGCCTGTCAAACACAGACCAGTTTCACCCACTAAAATTACGTCTAGTCATGAAGACTTTCTCTCCCTCTCTTTCTCAGCTTTCGAAATTTCATTATTTTTTGACAGATTTCATTTTTTTTTTTATGTTTTATTTTTTTTTCCTGTTTCACATGAAAATAACATTTTTGGTTTGTTTAATTTTCTATTATTTTATCTCTTCCTACTTTCAAATTTTACAACTTCACAGTGTTTATTTATTTATTTATTACTTTATTCAACAGGAAGTGATTTTGAACATGTTTAAAGTATGCAATATTTACATTTTTAGTTTGTTTGCTTAAAAACACCCATTACACCCATTGTCACTGTAATATTATTTCTAAAAAAGAATTTTAAATCGAACCAAATTTTTTGCAGAAATAATTTTGTTGAAATATGTGCATATATAAATTAAATTTAGCATAAGATTTTATATTTAAATATTTTTTTATTTTAAATAATTTTGTTTATTAAATATTCTCATTTAAACTGTAAATAATCTTTTTTTTTTAATGATTATTATTTTAAAATATTTACAATGTTTGGCTCAATTACATGGTTAATGGAGGATTCACCTGGACAGGGTGAATTCTGTTAAAATGCTGTTTTTGACTATAGTTCTAATATGTGGATCATTTTAGTGACTCGGTTCTTTGAATCTCGTTCATCAAAATCAATTAATCTTTTATTGAGTCGTTTAGTTAATTTTTTTCTTTTGACCAGGAATAAAATAAAATGCTACATTTTCAATAAACTGACCCCCAACACATCTGCATACACAAATTTTTAGCTATAGTTCCAGTAATTAAAATATTAAAATGCAGCTAAGGACATATCAAAATAAACAGAATGAGTAGTTCACCTCTCATATCTTCTCGTCCGAGTCATTTGTTCTTTTGTCACATGACCCCCATGGACTCTATGCAGTGCAATAATATTGCATAACGTCTATGAAAAAACAAGTGACAAAAGAATGAATGATTCGGACTAGAAGACACATGAGATGAACTACTCACCTGTACATAACCTACTGAGGTTTTATGCAGCTTTGCACATGTGCGCCCAGTAGAAGATGAACCAATCACTCTCTGACACTACTCGTTCTTCTGAGTCACGTTTAAGACTCGATCAAAAACAACAAATCATTCATGAACGACCCATCAATATTATAATCGCACAAAGCAGAAGAGGAACTACCAGACCCCTGTTATCTACAGTATGGGACGCCAGTGGAGAGAGGAGATCATTCCTGGTGCCTTGATGTTCACATCACACAGGACTTGTCGTGTTCCTCACAGCACCTCTACCATTTTAGATGCCTGGAAGACTTAAGACAGCCGTCCAAGATGCTAAGGAACTTTTACTCCTGCACCACAGAGATCATCCTGAGAAACATCACTACCTGGTTAGGGAACAGCACCATGCAGGACAGACGAGCTCTACAAACGAGTGTGAGCTGAGCGCATCATCTGCACTGAGCTCCCTGACCTGCTCGCAGTTGTATAAGCATTTCACTCTGACTGAT
>CM060131.1:18592454-18617454 GCA_030522415.1 Channallabes apus
GAAGACAAGGGGAAAGGGAAATGAAAAGAGAGGGAGGAGAAGGCAAGCACGCCAGGAAGAAAGATACTGTATAAAGAAAGAAAGAAAAAAGGTATAATGAGAATATAGCAGAAAATTAAAAAGGGAAAGAAAAAAAGTAGGGTAAGAAAGAAATAAAGAATAAAAAAAAAGAATGAAAGAACATGGGGAAAGATGAAAATAAACAGGTAAAAATTTATAGAAAGAAAGAAATAAATACAAAAAAATAAATGAAGGAAAAAAAAAGAAAATGAGAAGTTGGGAGAAAATAGAAAGAAAGAAAGAAATTTTGATACATTACAAATTATAGAAATAAAAAAGACAATATAATTGATACTGGTTCAAAGCCAAAAAATCAAACAAACCCCCAAAAAAAGCCTTTTCATTCATTAGTCAGAAAAAAAAGAGTTTTTGTGTGTAGACATTATAAAAATCACCCAAGCGGAGAGAAAACGGAGGTGGCACTAAATAAATTATGTAAATACAGTAAGTGGATTATTTTCTCATTTTGCTGGTGCAGAACTCTTGGCACCGCTGTGGCACTACAGCTCTGTCCTTTGGCTCAGCTCAGGAGCTCTGTGACTACGGTATATCACTGAGTGTGTGTGTGTGTGTGTGTGTGTGTGTGTGTGTGTGTGTGTGTGTGTGTGTTTTATCACTAGGGTTCACTCGTGATCGTGAGTCGTGAGTGTTGAGGATGAGGAACCTTAACCCCTCGTCATACGCTGACCTTTTAGAGCTGTCTATGATAAAGCCGTGCACTCGCGTGAGACGAGCACCTTTTTTTTTTTCTTTTTTTCTTTTTTTTTTTCGTATTGCAAACCAACCTGAAATCTTGAGTCATTTGTTCAAACCATGTTACAAGCATCCTCACACGAGAGTGGAACATTTATCACAATACGGAGGCCCTGTGTTCCCTTTTCAAAAAACCTGAACCGTCTGGTTTTTCTCAGAACAGGAAACCCCAGACGCATACGGCTTTCTCTGTAGTATGTATACATGTAGTCCCCTTTGTACTAGGGTATGATGAGGAGAGAGAGAGAGAGAGAGAGAGAGGAGGAGAAGAGGGAGAGAGAGAGAGAGAGAGATAGAGGGGGAAAGAGAGAGAGAGAGCAGGTATACTGTAAGTCTTATGATGGATTTTAAAAAGAATGTGACAGCTGGTGGTTTGGGGGTTTTTAAGAGGCAGCAGATCTACTCTCCCGGGTGACTGCGTCTCTATTCAGCCCTCCATTTATCACCATCACGTCCCCAGCTGTGGCGGGAGGCGGGTACGTGGGTATGTGCCACCGCAGTCCTTACACACCATCGCACAAATCAATTGCTGCCAGCACCTCTTCAGTGCGTAATCCATCCTCCTCCAAGCATGCACGGATCTGTGGAGTCACCGCTCCGACCAAACACCTGGATTCATCCGAGAGACTCCCGACACGTCTCGCGCGTGTTCCCTCTGAGCTTGAAGGACAAATGCTGGGTCAAATTTTGTCACCCTGATGCTCTTTTAAATCATAAAAAATTGGAGGACTTATTGACTCGAGTCATCACTTCTTCACTAATACAGTAACGACTGGGACGTTTCAGTGAGTTAAGCGATGTTTCAACGCTCAGTTGTTTCTCTGTAGTTTGAGGACGATGTGATCTCACGCAAAAGCTTTAAAATATTCCATACTGCATGGTTTTGTGCACCATCATTAATCCACTCCAATATAAATAAATATAAGCATTGTTACCCTCCATTTTAACTAAAGGCCTCAGCAGAAGATTCCAGCTGGCCTCTATGAAAATTATGACATAATTACAAGGCTAATTCATCAACCTTTTATAAAAGTTTTGTGCAAATGTTTGTGAAAGCCAAACTGTACTATGGAAAGTAAAGTGCACAGATATAAATTATCGACCATAGTAAACGCTGAAAAACAAAAGTTGAAGTTGAATGTTGGCTCTCTATTAAGCCAGAAATCTATAACAGAACTATTCCAGATATCAGATTATATAATTTGAAGTCCCATAAGAAACTTTACCATAGTATAGGTACCGTAGTATACTGTAGGTACTGATGGTTCCTGTATGATGGTATATCGAACAACTTTATACCACTATCATGGTATTTAATTGTTGGCATACAGTAGTACATGTACAACATAATGGAACATAGTTCATTCTATCATGGTACGTACTTTGGTACACCTGCCCATGTACTATAGTCTGGTACATGTGTACTGTTGAATGGTTCTATGGAACACATACAAGGATACTGTTATACATGTTTATGTACCATAATAGCAGCGCAGTGGCGTAGTGGTTGGAACTGTTACCTTCCACCTCCAGGGTCAGGGTTCATTTCCTGCCTCAGGGTCTGTGTTTGAGGATCACCAAGTTCTACCCATGCTTGGTAGGTTTCCTCTAGGTACTCTGGTTTCCTCCCACAGTCCCAAAATCTGCAGATTTAGATAATTGCCCGTAGCGTATGAATGAGTGTGTGAATGTTGACCGGAGGTCCTACCACAGTGATAAAAATCCCTAAACCTTTCAAGTTAGCAGTTATTAAGCCGCTTCTTAAAAAATCTAATTTGGACGCGAATGAAATAACAAATTACAGACCGATTTCAAACCTCCCGTTCATATCAAAAATACTAGAAAAAGTAGTATCAGCTCAAATTTGCACATTCTTGCAGGATAACAACATCCTTGAAGAATTTCAGTCAGGTTTCAGGCCCCATCATAGCACAGAAACTGCACTAGGTAAGATTATAAACGACTTGTTTTTAGCTTCAGACCAAGGCTGCATCTCATTGCTAGTCCTGCTTGATCTTAGTGCTGCATTCGACACTATAGATCATAATATTCTCATAGATCGCTTACAAAATTATATACGTATTCAGGGACAGGCATTAAAATGGTTTAGATCTTACCTGTCTGATCGCTACCATTTTGTAGATCTAAATGGAGAACCGTCTGGTGTAATGCCAGTGAAATATGGGGTCCCACAAGGGTCAGTTTTAGGACCTCTGTTGTTCTCAATATACATGCTTCCCTTGGGTAAAATCATTATAAGACATGGGATTAGTTTCCATTGTTATGCTGATGATACCCAATTATATATCTCAACTAAACCAGACAAAATACCTAAGTTGTCTAGATTAACTGAGTGTGTCCAGGACATAAAAGATTGGATGACCAATAACTTTCTTTTATTAAATTCAGATAAGACAGAGATATTACTTATTGGCCCAAAAACCAGCACACAACAGCTTTCACAATTCAGCTTGCGCTTAGAAGGATGTACTGTTATTACCAGCTCAGCAGTAAAAGATCTGGGAGTAATATTAGACAGTAACTTGTCTTTTGAAAATCACATTTCAAATATCACAAAAACAGCCTTTTTCCATCTTCGAAATATTGCTAAACTTAGGAACATCTTATCCGTATCTGATGCAGAAAAACTAGTTCATGCATTCATGACCTCCAGACTGGACTGTTGTAATGCATTACTAGGTGGTTGTCCTGCATCCTCAATAAACAAGCTTCAGTTAATCCAAAATGCAGCTGCCAGGGTTCTCACTAGATCCAGAAAATATGATCATATAACCCCAATATTATCATCCCTGCACTGGCTACCTGTTCAGTTTAGAATAAATTACAAAATAGTATTACTTACATACAAGGCCTTAAATGGTTTAGCTCCCACATACCTAACCAGTCTTCTGATGTGCTACAATCCACCACGCGCCTTAAGATCACAAATCTCCGGACTTCTGGTAGTTCCCAGAATTTCAAAATCTACAAAAGGCGGTAGGGCTTTTTCATATTTAGCTCCAAAGCTTTGGAATAGCCTTCCAGACAGTGTTCGGGGAGCAGACACGGTTTCTCAGTTCAAAAGTAGACTCAAGACGCATCTTTTTAATCTGGCATACACATAACTCATCCCAGTACTCATACTCCAGTACACCTATACCGAATGGCAACTACGCTAATTCTCCCCATCTGTTCTGTATTTCTCTACCCATCCCGAGGCATCGGGAGATTTTGCCAGCTTCAGTAGACAAAGGCCGACCCTGCGAGGTTCCTGAGGCATCCAGAGAAGGACCAGCTCCAGCTGGATTCAGCTTTATGATGGTTGGAGCTACACATGCTGCTCCTGTGCTTCCAGTGATCCAGACCTCATCTGCCCTCTGCACCTACTGACTCGTCCCTATGCTGAACTGGTCTTCATGTCAATTTAAATAATTTCTGTCATATTGAATTTTCACCTGCACAACACACAAGATGTTATATCATTTCTATCTGTTATCGCCCAAATGAGGATGGGTTCCCTGTTGAGTCTGGTTCCTCTCAAGGTTTCTTCCTAATGCCATCTCAGGGAGTTTTTCCTTGCCACCGTCGCCGTCACCCTTGGCTTGCTCATCAGAGAAATTTCATTCATTCGTCTCATTATTATCTGCACATTTTTCTCACACATCCACACTTCCAATTATTTTCTTTTCTATAATTATTATTATTATTTGTTTTTATTTATTTATTTTCTATTATTATTTTATTTATTTATTTATTTATTTATTATTATTATTATTATTATTTTATTTATTTATTTATTTTTGTTAAATTTCTTTAATTTTTGTGAAGCTGCTTTGAGACAATGACCATTGTTAAAAGCGCTATATAAAACAAATTGAATTGAATTGAATTGAATAAAAATGGAAATAAATGCAATGGAAATCACCACTGGCCTCACTAGCAGAGGGATGGGTGGATGGATGAATGGATGGACCATAATTGGAATACGTTGGACTATGGATTGGGAGGTCCCTGGTTCGAAACCCACCCCCACAAAAGTTTGCCTAGTTAGACCCTTGAGCAAGACCCTTAACTCTCAACTGCTCAGATGGTATTTATTGGGTACCACAGTGGCTATTCAACAGGTATCTAATGTGGTGCTGCTAGAAGTACTATACTATACCGGAATGTACGGAATGTACTGTATGTACTAACTGCTGATCTTTGGTAGCCACTGTAGTACCCAGTAAGTACCATGGTATTGTCCAAGGTATTGTGGTATACACCATCTACTGTACCACAGTACCCATTGAAGTGCCAGACTATCTATCCTGTTAAGTCCAAATGCATTCTATAGTAATGTCTGAAGTACCATGATAATACAGTACTATGATTTATTATTGCATTTTTTATTTTTTTTTGGTCTTTCGGCTGCTCCCGACAAGGGGTCGCCACAGCGGAGTATCCAGTCCGCACTACAACTTGGCACAGTTTTTACGCCGGATGCCCTTCCTGACGCAACCCTCCCATTGTATCCAGGCTAGGGACCGGCACTGCATCCAGTGACGGGGGTTTGGGCACTGGCTGGGAATCGAACCCGAGCCTTCCACATGGCAGGCAAAACACCTACTACTGAGCCACTTATTATTGCATAATATTTAAAAAATACACACATTCAGTATAATTAGCATATGTAATACTCAGTAATACAGTATTAGAATATAAAGGAGGTTTTCTGTCCAAATGCATTATATTTCCACAATTCAAAAGATGCTGTGTACTGTATAAAATATTATTTTAATTAACCCATCCATTTCCAACTTGATAAACGAGTCCTAATATCACTGTGTAATTGATCTTCACAAACAAGGCATGTCAAAGCTGATTCCCTCCAAACATCGCTTTCACCGACATGCTGAACTCACCAACCTCAAACCCCCGATTTATTTAATGGTCTCATGTAACACCTGCACAGCCCAAATGTCTGCCGAGTTCCCCTGTTTTATGTCTTTTTGTTTAATAGAGCATGTGCTTTTGGATAATGTTTATTCCGATGGATATATTTCACCCAAACAGAACGGAAATGGTTAAAGGTGCATCATTAATTGTTAAACAGATCGTAATGCAAGAACACATGAGAGAACAATTATAGGACGTCGGATCACTTTAGAGAATGCATAAAAGCAAAAGATTTAAACATAAGTCCAGAGCTGCACTCGCACTACCTTGAATAATTTACCACAGGGAAATGAATTATTCACATTAACGTCATGCTTAATGTTTACTGTATGTCAAGAGACTGCTCTAAGTCGGTTTAGTACTTCAGGATTATAGCGCCGTTCATGCGCATTTTGTGAAGACAGAACCCGCTGTAGACCATTACGCTCATTCTCATAAGCTCCATCTGAAAGGTGCAGGGACGTCTTAAAAGGGAAAATAAATAAATAAATAAATAAAAAGGTAAGAGAAAGACTGAGGACTTCCCTGAGGACACCAGCACACGTGCCGAGAACCCAAACTGGCCCCGTCACAGAGAACAGCAGGAGGGTTGGTCAGCCGAACACCTCTTACAAGGACGGAGCAGCGACTGGCGGTCCAACTGGACTAGACATCAGTGAATCAATGGCGTCTCTGCCATTGTGACACAGCAATTACCTTTAACACGTGTCTATTGATTAGCCAAAAAAAGTAGTCCTGGCACCAATCAGGGAAAAGCCACTTCTTCTCCAAAACAGAGCATCTTTTGTAAAGGAACACAACCAAACATTTTCCTTTCATCGACCTTCTGCATTAAAATAAGTAGTATACTGTAACATACATACAGACATTACACTGTTTTAAATATTACAGATTCATAGTTTCTGCAGGTAGGAGTATTGAAAACATGAATGATCCAGATGATAAGTCATGCTAGTTCTTGACAAGTCTTAGCAATTCTTAGAAAATTGTGTGATGCACTGTAGCAGGTACTTCATAGGTAACAAGTTCCTGACAGTTCCGCATAGTCACTGTTGATGACATCACAATCATTCGTACGTCCTAAATGAATTGTAAGCTTTCTAGGTGAATAAGCCTTGTGAGGTCACAAAGTCAAGTCAAGAACTATCAAGAATTTAAATCCTGGACAGTTTGATAATTTGGGAAAGGGTCTTGGAAGAGCTCTGACAGATTTCTGACTTCTTAACAACAAACAAGATGGAGGATACTGTGTAGATGTTGATGATGTGTAACTTTGATGATGCGTTGACCATGATCTTCACTTCTCAATAACTTCAATGGGATTCCAGTCCTGACGCACTTCACTAGATTATTTTATCTAATCATCTCATCATTTACGTCAGTGTTTATCACTGAAATCCACTTGATTCTTTCTGGTTGTGGAAAAGGAACAGGGTGTTTCCCATTGGCTTTTTAAAGGTGTGTTAACCACGTGTAAATCACTGTACTGTATGTACATCTTCATTATTGGATTATTTTTTTTTTACTTTACAAAAATAAAACCTCAAAGCCGTAGAACACAGAGAACAGTCATGTCGCTCTACATGCATGCTGTGAACAACATGAGTTGATGTGTGAGGTGTTGAAGCGGAACTACTCTCACCACCATGAAGTTGTCTATTCTACTAGAACAGCACATATTGACGTGTTCTACGCTCCGCTACTATTTATTTACCTTTATACAAGAGTTGAACACAGATTGAATGAGTGATTTTCTACAAGTGGTAATAATGGATGGTAACAGCACCGAACTATGCAGTATGTACTGTATCACTCTGTGTCCCAGAAGTTCTACAATTATTAGAATTAATGTTCTACAATTATTAATTACACTAACTGTAGGACGCAGCGTGGGTGAGAGTTGATCTGTACGGTCCACAGTACCGGCTGAATCCCAAATCACTCTCTATCCCCTGATCAAGAGCACTTATTGTTGTGTAGAATAAGGGGTTGTACATCCTACATACTGCACTATCTTTCCATTTTTTTTCCCGGTATTTGGGATTTAACCCCAGAACCTGGAACTTATTCTAAAGAGGAAAAAGTGCACAGACTGTATAAGGCGAATCTCATAAGTTTCTCAGGACTGTTCCTTATTAATTGTTTATTCTCCATGATTTGTCATTGATGAGACAGAAAAACAAATATCAGCTTGTTACCAAGTCATGCTACAAAGAAACCATAAAACACCTAAACTCTGACTGTTACGAAGCTGTCACTGACACTGGAGACTCCTTCATAAATTCTAAACAAGCATCTCGGCTTTCTTTCTTGGCTAGACATTTTAATCCACTGTACTGTTCCTAGGTCTGAGCCATCACCTTAGAAACGATAATGTGTTACGATAACAGGCGCATTAATACAAACCTGTGATTTGTAGCTACTGTCAAAGCTGCTGCTGAATCCTGACCAATCAGAGTCCAGAATTTAGCAGCACTGTAATGGTAAGAACAATTCTTAGTATAAATCACACACAGGTTTTTAGATAAGAACCAAGGCTTATTGCACAAACATCTCTTCTCTCTCTCTCTCTCTCTCTCTCTCTCTATACAGTATATATATATATATATATATATATATATATATATATATATATATATAATATATATATATATATTATATATATATATATATATATATCTTGACCAATCACCTCTGTTCATTTCATTTCTCATGTCTCTGTAATGGGATGTAATGAGGCGACGTTCTCAGACTGTCCATTAGGCCAGTGGACGGCCGAGTAATGGCAGGTGAAGAAAAAGCACTTCTGGAGTAATACTGATGAGTTCAGATCTTTGACACTAAGTGTTCTAGTGTACTAACTGTACAGCAGGACAGATAGGGATACACTCCCTCGACTTTAGCTTATTAATAAATATGAATAACAGTCATGGAGAACTTTCCCCTCCATTTCCCTTCTTTAGCTTTTCTCTGTTGAAACAGACTCGCCTGGTCTTGCAGCTGTGGTCCACAATGTTAGGAAAAAGAAATGAAAAGCTACATTGAATTAGCTAAAAAAAAAAAGAAAAAAAAACCCTCATCATAAAAAAGGCAGAAATCATTTGAGATTTGAGTAATAAGGTAAAAAAAAAAAAAATCAAGAAAATATGAAATGCCATATTATTCAATCCGAGGATTTCTATCTAAACGCTTAAAATGTTTGAAATAATAAAAAATTTTTTTTTTTTAAATCATCAAAGGAAGTTCAATAGATTAAAGAATATCAAAGTAAAAAAATTAATTTTGCTCAATGTATTATTGGTATTTTGATATATTTAGATGTAGCAATTACATAAACACATGAAATGTAAAAAACTAAATATATGCATGAAATGTACACAAACGTGAAAAGTTGTAAAGAATATCATAAGACTGTTTTTCACTAAATATCCAATAAATTATAAGTAATAATAATAAAGAATAAATTGAAAGTAAAAAATCATTTTTAAGTTCAATACTAAACATTTAACGAAACTATAAGTTTAAAAGAGAAATCATAATTAGCTGGCTGTAGATCTGCTTTAATCCCAAAAGTAATTTATAAACAGCACCAGAACAGTCACGTGGCATAACACACACACACACACACTCAGCACACGGCAGGATGAAGCAGTTATGAGCTTTATATGGCTTCCTGAGGCACTTCGAGTGTTTATCAGAGGAACTCAGGCGAGGAGCTGGTGAACGCAGACTGATAAGGAGGGTGAAGATGTTTAAGGATGTCTGTTAGAAATCAGGGGGGAAAAACACAATAAGTGAGATTTACACGGCTGACTGAGTTCTGAGGCACGACGGAACGGTTCATGTGGAACGTTAGAGCTGGACGTCTGGGTGAACGTCACATGGCTCCTACTGTATGCTGATCGTTCTTTTCACTAAAATTATACCTTTGAAATAAATTATACTACACACAGTGTGAAGTATTCAGTAAGTTAGTACTTAAGTACTTAAGTTTCCTGCAGAAATGGAAGACAGTTAAGTGTATTTTTTAAAATATGTTCTCATAAATAGTTGTAATAGAATGTATTTCAATATTAAAACGAATAACAGTGATCAAATATTGCACAATGGAAACATTAAATGTAGATCAACAACTGTGCAAAAGTTTTGACCCCCTCAGCTTTTCTTCATATTTTTTTCTTTCAAGAGCCAGACATTCCTCTATTTTTAATGTAGTCTTGAGGAATACTTCTCCAGCTTTCCTGAATGACTTTTCTACCTCTTATTTTTGGCTCTCATCATTTTTTTTCCAGTCCCTGCACCGGAGCAGTTTCAGAGGAAAAATTTTTTGTTTAAGACACTGCATGACCTGTGAATCATTCCATCAAAAAATAAAAAAATAAAATAAAAAAACATCTATTTTTAAGACATGAACCAGTGAGAAGCAGGTGCAGATGATGACAGATGATCAGGTCGGTGATTATAGTAGTTAGACTGCTGATGCTGAATGCCGAGTGGTTGGAACAGACGAGAGGGGAAATGAGGCTGCTGCTGAGGTTATTACAGTACATTAACAAACTATTTTTCAATTGTATCTTAAGACACTTTGCAGCGCATAGTTTAACTTTTGTTCCCATTTCTTTCATTTATTTGACATAATTTAATTTATTTTAATATAAAAAATGATGGGTGGCTCAAGCCTTTTGCACAGTACCGTATGTAGACTCTTCTTGTGGATTGTTGTCTAATTTCTTGGCCTAAACAACTGTCCTTTTCCTCTCACATTGCTAATCTGACCCACTCGTATCAGGTTTTTCTCTATAATCTCAGAAGGATTCATGCGTTTCTATTCACAGGTCATTCAGGTGCTTGTTTACTCCCTTGTCATTTCGAGACTGCAACTCACTCTGAGCCTCTGAGCAGTAATCGACCTCTGAAACTCATCCAGAATGCAGCTGCACAAATTGTTTTCAACCCTTGCAAATTCTCCTACAGCACTTCGTTACTCCGCTGGCTTCCTGTAGCTGCAGATTCAAAATACTCAGGCTCGTACCCCGTGCACCGTACCGCGCTCCCTCCCTGGTGCTCTAGCGTTGCTCTCTGCTGTCCCACCTTCTCTCACGGCACAGAGAAGACCCGCGTCAGGACTCGGTTCTGTTCTGGAACCTACAGTACATTAGGTGGTGGGATGGATGTCTTCTAGATGTTTGAACAGCTGAATAACTTTCAGTCTTAAAATGATGTATAAAGTCCTAAATCCTGAGGATATTTTTATCGATAAAGGGCTTCAGAGAGTTTCTGTAAATTGCCCTGGATAAGAGTTCCTGCCAAATGCTGTAAATGTAAGTGCAAGCATTTCCAACAGAGATCTATAGTGCATGCAAAGATTCTTTAATGGTGCACCAACTTTACTGCATTTTTCACCACTTAACTAATAAAACGCCGCCATTTATAACGTACAGGAATGTTTGGTTTTCAACAACACTGTCAACTCTGTGCTAGAGCCAACGCTATATGACCGTGTTTTGCTGTTTTAGGTTTCCGCACAAATGCACTTTTTTTTTTGTTACTGTTGTATTAATAATTGCACAATCAAGTCTTATGTGCCATCTTTTTTATTCATTTGCACTCAACCCTATAGATTGTTTCCTCCAACCTGCTCCATGCACCATTTCTTTTTTTACTTTTTTTTTTTACAGTCATGATATTTTCCTCTGAGTCGGTCTGTTTATTTGTTAGTTGCAGCAGGAGCATCTAAATTAGCATTTTGACCTTGACCATGTGGGGACGTTGCCAGAAACAAGTCGTTCACACACCCGGCTAACGATGTTCTGACACATACACGCTAATTAGGACAGGCATCTGAAATAAAGTCATAGAACTGCTGAGTAAGAAGATCAGGGGCCCGAGCACTGATTTTGATAAATAAATATATTTATAACATCCAAAATAAGCACAAGACAATAAGACAAGGGCAAGAGTGATATTTAAGGGACAATACGCATTTTTTTTTTTCTTTACACCACTTATTTAACAAGTCAGAGAGCAGGAGGCAATGTAGCCCATGAATGAATAAGAAAAATCTAACATAAAAAAATTTCAATATAAAAAATATAATAAATAAATAAATAAATAAATAAATAATAATAATAATAATAATAAGCACCTTTCTGAAGTTGCATTACAATTTCTATTTTTACACCAAAGATGAAATTTTAGAATGTTGTTTGGATTAATTTTTTCTTTTACTACAGTATGCCTTGATTCCTTCCTCATTACTCAATGCACACTAAGTGCTTAATAAAAACAATAAACGTTTACAATCATGACTTACTAACATATCAACTGAACAAGACAGTAAGAGAGAAAAACGAAGATAGAAAAAAGAAGATAGCCAGGTTTTTGCTACAAATGACTAAATATTAATTCTAATAATTCTATCATTATATACTGTACAGTATATATATACTCAGCAAAACACTCCTTTTTCAGGACTGTGTATTTCAACAATAATGTTGTACAAATCCAAATAACTTTACAGATCTTCATTGTAAAGGGTTTAAACAATGTTTCCCATGCTTGTTCAATTAACCATAATCAATTAATTAACATGCACCTGTGGAATGCTCGTTAAGACCTTAACAGCTTACAGAAAGTCGGCATTTAAGGTCACAGTTGTAAAAACGCAGGACACTAAAGAGACTCGTGTACCGACTGTGAAAAACACCCAAAGAAAGACACCCAGGGTCGCTGCTCATCTGCGTGAACGTGCATTAGGCATGCTGCAGGGAGGCATGAGGACTGCTGATGTGGCTATAGGGCAATAAATCGCCATGTCCGCACCGTGAGACGCCTAAGACGGCGCTACAGGGAGACAGGAAGGACAGCTGATCATCCTCGCAGTGGAAGACCACGTGTAACAACACCTGCACAGGATGGGTACATCCGAATATCACACCTGCGTGACAGGTACAGGATGGACACAACAACTGCCCGAGTCACACCAGGAACACACAATCCCTCCATCTCACAGCAAGAACTGACAAATCTGGTCCAGTCCATGAGGAGGAGATGCACTGCAGTACTTCAAGCAGCTGGTGGCCACCAGATACTGACTGGTACTGACTGATTTTCAGCCTCCCTTCATTCAGGGTCACATTGGGAAACATTTTTACTTTATGTCTTATGGTGTCGACTCTTTTAGTGTTCATACAAATATTTACACATTAAGTAAAAACAGTTGAAAGTCAGAGGACGTTTCATTTTTTGCTAAAATGCAAGTAGTCAAATAGTAACATTGGTCCAGAGTTAAATTACTGTGGTGTCCTGTTTCGTTCACTTTAAATAAGCTAGTAAGTTTATAAGTAAATAAATAAATAAATAAATCTTCTGGCATGTTCTTCATTTCAGAAATAATCAAGACACCATGAGGAGCTTCGGGCTATTTAACAGCTTTGAAGTCCAAGCCGTACTTTTCCATCCTCCATCCAGACGTCCGTCAGTTTCCACATCTGGACACTCATGGTGAATCAAGTGGCATTATGTACACTGTCTGTGTTGATTAGTGTAACATTTGGAGAATGCATGCTGTATATCCCGAACTCACGACAGCAGGAGATCTCTCGCCACAACCCAACCCCAGGAATGTTGCTCTGAGCACAAACTTGACGAAATCCGTCCGCACTAACCACAGATCTCCATGGAAGTCGACTACAGTATTTCTGTTCAAGGGAGGGGGAGAGGGGTTGGGGGGGTTGTGCAATCAATGACAAGGCTGAGATAGAAGCGATAGCGGAGCATCGGTGCAGACGGAGGAGAAGCGGCGTAACGCTATACGGCTGCAGGAAACGCACGGGAAGTCCTGAAGCTTCTTTGGCCAGGCAGAAACGCAGAAGAAGAAGAAGCATGTGGGCCTTTTCAAAGGAAACGATAAAATATTAAGCGACACCGGATACCTCGTCTCCTCTGGCTGTGGACTCGAGGACATACTGTGTGTGTGTGTGTGTGTGTGTGTGTGTGTGTGTGTGTGTGTGTGTGTGTGTGTGTGTAAAAGGGATAAGCAGGTTGAAGAGGAGGTCAGGACAAATAGACATGGAGGCTCACAGCTCACAGCTGCTGCAACAACACTGTGACTCCGGCTAATAAACAATAAATGAATAAATATATATATTTTTTTGTTGTTGCTGTTGTTATTGGTGGTGGTAGTAGTTGTTCGATTGTTGTTCCTTTGTTCTTATTAGTGTTGTTGGTGGTGGTAGTGGTGTTGTTTCTGTTTTTGGTGGTGTTGCTGGTATTGTTGTTGTTAGTGTTGTTGTCATTGATGGTGGTTGTATTGTTGTTGTTGTTGTTGTTTTTTTTGTTAGAATTGTTCTTGTCAGTGTTGGAGGTGGTGTTAGTGTTTTATTTTGTTATGCTGTTGTTGTTGATGTTGAGGTTGTTGGTGGTAGTGGTGTTATTGTTTTTGTTAGTGTTGCTTTTGATGTTGTTTTGGGTATTAGTGGTGATGTAAGTGTTGTTGTTGTTGTTGTTGGTGGTGGTAATGTTATTGCTATTCTTGTTTGTACTGGTGCTTCTTAGTATCTTTTTCTTTTTGTAATTGCTATTATAAGGTCACCTTTACACTTAAAAAGTAATCATAAAAATGTATATATACTGCAGAGTAAATATGTGATTTTAGTTTTTGTGACATTTTTTTTCTCTCATCCAAAAGTGGAATAATGTGTAAGATAATAAGGCAGTGTGTGGGAAGATATCCAGCTGTCAGCATGACAGAAGCAGAATAGATTCTATAATAATAATAATAATAGGCGGCACGGTGGTGTAGTGGTTAGCACTGTCGCCTTGCACCTCCAGGGTCCGGGTTCGATTCCCAGTTAGGCTCGATTCCCGTCTCTGTGTGCATGGAGTTTGCATGTTCTCCCCGTGCTTGGTGGGTTTCCTCCGGGTACTCCGGTTTCCTCCCACAGTTCAAAGACATGCAGGTTTGCTGTTTCCAAATTGTCTGTATTGCGTGAATAGGAGTGTGTGTGTGTGTGTGCCCTGTTCAGGTTGTACCCTACCTCATGCCCTGGGATAGGCTCCAGGCCCCTGTGATGCTGAATACAGGATAAAGTGGTATAGAAGAAAGATTTACAAATTGTGGAAATTAAATAAAACATAAGCAATGATTATATTGCTTGTTGTGCTTAATACTAAAATAAAAAAAAAATCATTAAATTAAACTAAGACAATAAAACGATGAGATGATCAGTGTATTCTATTAGACGTCATGCTGAATGCAGTGACTTTCCCACATGCATCTCTAATGGGCTTTTTTTTTTTTTTTTAAATCATAATAATAATAATCTTCCTATGCTGTACCTAGATCCATGTAGCCCTCTATCTTCTCCTTGAAAGAATGTCCAGTGTTAGCGGTGGTGTCCATGCCAAAGCAGATGGCCGGCTGCTCGCACTGGCATGAAGGCTCTATTTGTGTCACTGCTCAGTGTTCCAGATGGCTTGCCATGTGAGACTTCTTTGGCCATAGGGGACTACATACATGCTTTTGTCATTGGGATCGGGCCACCAAGGACTGTCCATTTACACCCTTATTTTAACCATATGCATTTTTTTCATTAACCTAAATAAGACTACGGGTAAAGGACAACATTTCCTCAGGATGACGTTGGGTTTAGAAACGTGGTTTGGCCTTAAAATGACAGTCTTGTTGAGGTGGTGGGTAAATTCATTCTGACAAGCATGATACACACCAACACGAACGTACAGGAGAGTGCCCGAGTTTGTGATTTCTTATTTGATGATGTTTGTTATTCAGGCTTATTCGGTTTTATTAATTAACAAATAAGGAGAAAAAAAGAAATAAACTTGCAAAAATAATTTTTTTTATATAAGATCATATTTAGGCGGTGCGGTGGTGTAGTGGTTAGCACTGTCGCCTTGCACCTCCAGGGTCTGGGTTCGATTCCCCGGCCAGGCTCGATTCCCGTCTCTGTGTGCATGGAGTTTGCATGTTCTCCCCGTGCTTGGTGGGTTTCCTCCGGGTACTCCGGTTTCCTCCCACAGTCCAAAGATATGCAGGTTAGGCTAATTGGCGTTCCTAAATTGCCCGTAGTGTGTGATTGGGTGTGTGAGTGTGTGTATGTGTGTGTGCCCTGCGATGGATTGGCACCCTGTCCAGGGTGTACCCCGCCTAGTGCCCGAAGTCTCCTGGGATAGGCTCCAGGTCCCCCGCGACCCTGAACACAGGATTAAGCGGTATAGAAAATGAATGAATGAATGAAGATCATATTTACGTGTCATGACAGTTCACATTCATAATTGCAATTAACTTTTACCTGACTCTAATATAGACACATCTGTCCTCTGAAACAGCATACATAAACACGTGGATAAGTTTTTGGTAACATTTATCATATCGGTTTATTCATCATAAGGTTTTCTTTACAACATTATTCAAATTTAAAAACATTTTTTCTGTTTCTCAGACCTCTTACACGAATATTTCACAAATGACATTTTTATAGAGGAAGTGTCTACAGGAAATATCTTCCACTAAACGTCGTGCACGTCAGCTACAGTAACAGACATTATATACAGTAGTTTACGCTATTAGCATAGAGCCGCGCTGTCTACTGTACAGTACCTACGCCACGGGTTTTAATAGCTAATATTTTCTTTTCGTGTTATTCTGAACCAGAATAAAATGTAAAAATCTTTAAAATGTAATTCTTTCTCACCGTTCTAGCACATGCATGTTGTGATGTTAGCATTTTCAGAAATTTATGCAAATGGATATTTACTATACATACAAAAATAAATAAAAAAATAAATAAATAAGGAAGTTTTTCCCAACTTTTTTCCCCCAATCATTTTCATTGAGAACATTATCACATAAATGAAACACAAAAATTCACTTTTAAAACTAGGTGTTGCCTCAATTTAGGACGCCATGTGCTCTGGTTGTGTATTTCAGACGAAAGTCAACAGAGACACTTCTGTGTGCTTCCCCTGACCCAAACAGACAGAGTTTGACAAAAAATGCATGAGGAAAAAGTGATGTTTTCTCAAGGGGCTACGCGGAACAACTCCAGAAGTGTAGCACATCATGTTTTTGTTGATCCCAGATGAAATCGAAATGATACACAGAGAGGTTTTATTATTGCAATATAGCCAGTTACAGTAATAAAGGCCTTCTGGCCTAATAACACTTTACAGTGTAATCAATATTTACTGGGGGTCTTGCGAGAGAGTGCGAGAGACAGAGCAAGAGGCAGAGAGAGAGAGAGAGAGAGAGAGAGGTAAAATAACCACTGTTATCTCATCTCTACTTCTAGTACATTTCCTTTACACGCAATCTAAAGTCAGCGCGTGACGGCGTGACTGACTGACAGAAGGCTGGTGTCCACGGTTCTTCACGCAGGCCTGTAATAAACATCTCGCGTTGTTCTGACCCGCCCTAAGGCACACCTTGAAGATCTCACCTTGCTAAACCCCTCCCTCCCGCCCCGCGTTGGCCATATAACGATTTATACAGTAAGCGATCTGTCCAGAATCGATTTAAACTGTCAGCACTAACTGGACATCAACCTTGGTATCGTATCATATGTTGGTTTTGTAATTCAAGTGACCGCAGTCTCGTCTTTGCTGGTCACCTCTAATCAAAACTGCTTCACCGGTCCGGGTGACGATGACCCGCGTGGCCTGGACAGTTCGAATCCCGCCCACGCGTATACAGAAACCTTATGATCGTAGCAGACACATTACAAGTCACATTGCACAATTTTTTTTTTTTGATAAGATCATATTTACGTGTCATGACAGTTCACATTCATAAATGCAATTAACTTTTATCTGGACGCATCTGTCCTCTGAAACAGCACACATACACACATTGATAAGTCTTTGTTAACATTCATCATATCGGTGACACCGCTTTATTCATGTGATGCGATTTTAGCAAAAAAACAACATCTTTAGGGTTTTGCTCTGGAGGACGGCGATCGGTTAGTCGGCTGTATGTGTTGAGGTCCAGCAGAGTAAAGGAAAGCCAGCTGCCGCGCTTTAGCTGTTTTAGCAGATGTTGCTAACACTGCTGTGAAAACCCCATGCTGGCTGTGAGGACTGATGTTAGTGAAGGCAAAAAAAGTCACATGATTACCGATCCGCCTGTTCTCATTCAACTCGCACAACTGTGTATAGGATATACAGTATATACAGTATATATATATATATATATATATATATATATATATATATATATATATATATATCCAATCTAGGACCACATAAGTGACTCAGATACAATCTAAAAAAAAAAACATAATTTCTGAGTACAAACAGCGCAAAAAAATTCTGATCTGTGTCACATGTAATTGATAATAAAAATTCAGGCTGGTAATGTGAACATAGCCAAAGTGTTGCCTTAAAGTATTTTTGGTGTTGATTTTTGGTAGAGGCTGTTTCACTGTATCATCTTTTTGTTTCTTTGTTTTCTAATTTGAAGAGTTTTTCTACAAACAGCAACAATAATAATAAAAAAAAATCAAGCATCCTCACTTTTACCTGGTCTGAAATATCTGCATGTTATACTTTAGCTATTTCACATAACAATTTATGATGTAATATCTGCAAATAGCTTTTATATTTATACTCTATGAAGGTGTTTTTCGGAAACGCAGAGACTTTTTTGTTGTTGTTTGTTTGTTTAATGAAACTTTACAAATAATATTTGTATAGAGAACATGTAGTCAGAATATCACTGGGACAGGGCCTCGAATCTTCACCAAGATTCTATATACACACTGCCAGACAGATACAAAGTCACCACCTAGATTCAACTAAGCAAAAATAGTTTTCAGAGGTTTTTACTCCAGAGATTAATACAGTTCAGCTCAGTTCAGTTCAGGATTGTCTCGTTCCTTGAACAACCATGTCAGAAGACACATCCTGTGATCATGGGAAAGATGTTACTCTGTTTCAGACACGACAGATTATTGTCCTGCATCAAGCAAAGAAAACTGCTAAGGAGATCGCTGAGACTCTAAAACTCACTTGAACTCACTTAGTTCACTTTAACACTTAGGCAAAACAAACCTAATTCAGAGCTATAAATCAGAGTTATGTTTAGTAGTGAAAGTAAGAGTATTTCCACACACACACACAATGAAAAGAAAGCTCAAGGGATTGGGACTAAACAGCTGCGTAGTCTTAAGAAAGCCACTTATCATTAAGTCTAATCAGGAAGACTTCCATTTGCTATCAACAATAAAGAATGGACTCTGGAGCAATGAAAGAATGTCATGTTGTCCGATTAGTCCAGATTTGCCTGGTTCCAGAGTGATGGGCGAATCAGGGTTAGAAGAATTGCAGAAGAAGTGATGCACCCCTCATGACTACTGTCCACCATACGAGCCTGTGGAGGCAGTGTTATGATCTGGGGTTGTTTCTCAGGTCAGGTCTAGGCTCAGCAGCGTGATGGCACAGCCATAAGATGATGATGATGGTGATGATGATGATGATGCCAGGATTCATCAGGCTCAGATTGTGATAGAGTGGCTCATGCAGGATGAGACATCATTTTCACACATGGGTTGGTCACCACAGCCCTTAACCTCAGTGAGAATCTTTGGGATGTACTGGAGAACGCTTTACAACATCCTTGAGCGAAATTAATGCGACTCTGGATGGAAATTCAATTCAATTCAATTCAATTTTCTGTGTACAGTACAGTATATCGCTTTTACGAACTGTCATTGTCGCAAAGCAGCTTCACAGAATCAAAATCAATTTTTGGAAATTTGTATGAAATGTGAAAAATGTGCATGAACAAAATAAAAAAAAAGAAAATGTAATAACTTTTTAATAAGTATTTTAATCAGTCATTTCATCTCATGTTCCATCCTCCTCAATTGTTATAAAGAAGAGTTACGTGAACACATTAACTTCTAACCTGACCTGTGTGAGTAAAGTCTCAAAAATCTGGTTATAGCCTCATGTAGTATTATAATAAATTAAGTTAAATGAAGAAATGCCCAGAGTGACATGTTTACTTACATATTTTACACAAGTGGAAGATCATATCGAGTTGCGCCAGATGAATTAACGTCAGATTAAAAACATAACACTTGGGATGAGTTTAATGGAGTTTTAAATCTAATGAAACAACGTTAATCACATATCGTTATAGGTATTCCTGTGCTTGTGCCACTGTGACAGAAGACAACCGATGAAGACAACAATTTACATTTAGGCATTTGGCAGACGCTCTTATCCAGAGCGACTTACATTTTTATCTCATTACACATCTGAGCAGTTGAGGGTTAAAGGCCTTGCTCAAGGGCCCAACAGTGGCAACTTGGTGGTTGTGGGGTTTGAACCTGGGATCTTCCGAACCGTAGTCCAACGTCTTAACCACTGAGCTACCCCTGACAATGATGAAGAAATTCTGGCAGTGTAGAATATTTTTTATGAAAACAATTGTTAAACTGTAAGCGCTGATAAAATACTAGTCTAAAAGTATCCTAAGCGGACGACTGCATGTGATTTTTGGGGAACTCCAAAAAGCTTCAAACTATACAGTATCTTCATGCCCTTGAGCTCATCTTGTATACAGTATATACAGCTTACCAGCCAGGTAAGGGAGAGGGGTTTTTTTTTCCAGAGAGAGGGACAAAAACTAGACACATGCACGATGTGTCTGAAGTTCCCTGTTTATTTTACGCAGAAGACCACATTAAAGTCTTTTGGTCAGGTGTCACATACGTAAGACCCATATTGAAAAAAAAAAAGTCATTAACATGTACAGCAAGTCATATGGAGACCCAGAGACAGACAGATGATAGGAAACACATTAGCATTAGACAGGTTCCAGCCAGGCATTTGTATGAATATTCACCCAGACACTGGCTATAGGATGCATTCCATGCATATGGAATGAGAAAGTGCAACGGCATCAACAAAATCTTACACTAAGACAAAAAAGTTTTAGCTAGATTAAGCTAGCTTTTAGCTCGATCTTTATATATATTTTTTAACGTGCTGCATTGCTGAGACGCTGTGTCTTTGTTTGAAGTTATACAGAAGACCCCCGCCGTGTTTCTAAAATCATGGCCAAATTTCTGCACGTTTCGTCAGCACCAGGCGACGGGACGGCATCTTTCACAGTTTAAATGGCACACAGAAAGTACTTTGCAAAAGATTCAAACTTGTGCGAATAGTCATACAAAATCCAACCACATCCTCCTCCTAGTGAAAAAAAAAATGAATAAATAAAAATAAATAATGAAAAAAAACTTCTCCCTAGGAAAACTTTTTTTAATTCAGAGTGAGCTGAGAGGCATAAGATATTTCTGAAAAGGCTAATTCTGCGCCGCTTACATGTCTGACAATCGGCGGCGTAAACATTTATCGCAGGCTGCTGGGTCCTGGATGGGGGCTGATTATTTTGGTCACAGGAGGCCATTTTGATTTCTGACAGCCTGCACATTTGTGCTATTCACTCGGCGGAATGGCTGAAAACTCCTCATGCAGAACATATTCAGAGAATGTGCACTTGCGCCAGGACTTCATGTTTAAGAAATGATTTGCAGGTACATACATAAACAGTCCCTCCTCCTCCTCCTCCTCCTCATCCCCTTCCTGCTCCGCCTCAGCTACGATAAAGAAAACTTGTTGAAACCCAGACGGGCAACTAGCGCGGGGTGGGGACGGCCGATGCAGGCTTATGCATGTCTATTTAGCGGCTGTGCTTCTCCGTGATAAGGAGACAAGTGAAGCTTGTTTACATGCGGCAATGGGAAAACAAATTGAAAAAATTCCTGTCTGGAATGTCGATGCATATCAAATCAGGATTATTTTAGCAATAATCGCTGTGCCGCCGGTCGACCGGCTAATCTTCACTTTGTCAGAATTCAAATTAGCCCGTGGTGTTTACATCGCCGTTGCAGCAAGGCCAGGACGCGGCGCCTTTTTTTTCCAGGAGCCCATTTACCCCATCACATGTCCCAAATAAAATAATCATAAAGTGAGATAAACTTAAAAAAAAAAAAAATGCCAGACTGGACAAAAAAAAATAAATTAAATGTCCGAGTTGCACATGCGGAATTAGCATCTTTTTAAAGAAAACAGGTCCAAACAGAGACCGAGAAAGTCTCCAGTACTCAGAGACAAGTGTGTGGTGATGTTAATATTTGATGGTGCACGTGTTTGGAAGCGCGGTGCATTAAGCGCACGTCCTCGGCTCTCTCAGGCCGATCGCTCTGGCTCGGATTGCTGCTGTTTATCACTTCTGGCTGCGCTGGCATCGGGAGACGACACATTATCCCCCGTTCCAGAGCTGTCAGTCAGCGCAAAAGGCCTGCTAGCACTTAGCACAGGATGCAGTGCTATTGTTCTGGAGAAAAACACACAGGCACCGAGACACAAGGTTATGCACTTCCTCTATAAAACTGAAGTCTTTTAACACACCACAGGTATAAAGCCGGTGCTCAACGTAACGTGACATTTACCGTTGGCTTTTGTTCTTTTGTTTATTGTTTTTTGTAATATAACAACAAGAAAGTTAGTTCAGGTATATTGACATAAAGATTCACAAAAGTGCTTTAGAATTAAAGAGGAATTACAGGAAACTTTCTCACTCACTCATTGTCTATAGCGCTTATTCTGTACAGGGGTTACGGGGGGCCTGGAGCCTTTCCAAGGGGACTCAGGGCACCAGAACGGATACACACTGGATGCGGTGCCAGACCATCACAGTGCACGAGCATGCACACACTCACACACTAAAGGCAATCTGTAACGGCCAATCAGTCCAATCTGCATGTCTTTGGACTGTGGGAGGAAACCAAGCATGAAGCACACACACAAACACACACACACACTGGAGGTGTGAGGACACAGTGCTAACCACAACCTGGCATAAAAGTAAATATTTAGTAAATGCAAAGGATGACTATAAGAAATCAGGGTAAATATTCAAATATTCATGTGAAATATCAGTTCATAAGTAAGTTTATAATAATGTGAAATCATGACTGATTATTATTTTTCTTAATTTACTTTAATTGGTCTATAATTGGTCATTTTGTTCTGTTTTTAAATAAAATTAATCGTTCAGCTGTTCCACCCAGGTGGTTTCTACAGCAGACCATCCAATCCGCACGACAACCGGTCACAGGTTTAACGCCGGATGCCCGTCCTGGTGGAACCCTCGCATTTTATCTGGGCTATCTCACTGCATCCTGTGGCTAAATCAAATGATAACAAAATGATAAACAATTTTTTATCTTAATTTAATGTAATATTTTGTCATATAATGGCGCTTTTCCAGTGCAGTTAATTTGAGGTTTTTCTTTTTTTTGCATAATTTAAAATGAAGTTTTAAATGAGATTTTCTTCATTTGACCTACAAGACCTACAGTATCTGTTTCTCATTTACCTATTTTGCGTCCCAGCAGTGTCATGTCAGTGTGTGACTGATGGTACCTATAGTTAGTAACCGAGTCACCCAGTGTAAGGACCTATCCAGTGACGGAAAACTTCAAAGCACTTTTGTAAGTCACGTCTGCCAAATGAATAAATGTAAATATAAATACTACACTACATGATGTTTTATTCACTCATTAGGATGCTGTATATTTCTTGTTCTTTTTTTTCTTTTTAAAAGTAGCAAAAAAATGGCCAGAGCAACAAAAGTAAAGGTTAGGGTTAGGGTTAACCCTCTTTTTGACAGGGTCAATCTCTGTGGTATTTTGGAGAATCAAATTTTCTAAAGGATTTCTACTCCGTTGTGGTCAGGTTCTGGGAAAAAAAAAATAATAATAATAATGATAAATAAGTAGAGTTCTCCCATGGTAATAAACTTCGTTCTGTTCGAGTCTTTAAGGATGAATGACATGTGAAGTCTGAGGGATACTGTAGTTATGATGAAGGACAAACATAGTGGAGCAAGTGATGACGCTGCTTGTATCTGTGAAGTGGGTGTGGCCTAAATAGAAGCAGGTGCGTCTAAGGTGTCTCTTATTGGTATCAGTATTTGTATCTGTTAAGAACACATTATCTCTTCAATCTGATTGATGTGACAGTGAAGATAAAATGTTCACTTAAACCACAGTGTGAGTCTGCAGTGTACTGTGTGAGTGCACGAGGGCAGCTGTGTTGTTGCCCCCAAATGATAATCTATGTGTTGTGGCTGAAACCACACGCCTTTCTTTCTACTGTTGACCACTTTCATGGTTTTGCCTGTGTGCTAAAATCAAACAGACAATGCAAGATACGATCTCGAACTACAGTGTATAGAGGAACGCGAAGACTTCACATGAGTTTTAATTGGCTTTTAGTGTCACTGGTTGGGCAGCAGTGTGTTAGCTGGTGTTATGTAACCATGACAACATGGTGAGGAGGCTGCTCGTTTCCGCTCTAGCTGTCGAAAGGGAAAATTGAAAACTGCTTGCTTGTGTGTTTGTTTTGATCATTTTGATTCAAACGTACGAAATGTCCTAATTTTATAGAAAAAAAAATTGCAGTTTTATCCCGTATGTTTGTTTTTCTCACCACTATTCCGATTTCAAGCCTAAAATAATCGTATTCTTTCAGGAGATTATAACGATTTTGACTCGTCTTGGAAATAATGTTTTAAAAAAAGCATCTGCGGTGAAACGACAAAAATAAATCCATACTCGAATTGAGTCGGAAAAATCTGAAGTCATGTTTATAAACGGTAGAAAGTTATATAAATAGATGTTGGTAGAAGTTGCTCATATTTAGGACGTTCTTACTGTGTGTGTGTGTGTGTGTGTGTGTCTGTGTGGTTGTGAAAATTATAGATGAAACGATTCAAACGCATTAAAAAAACATTCTGCAATAATACTCGTAGTCATGAATTTATTTCCATGTGTTTATAGTCATATTTACAAATAAACATGATACACACGGTACACATGCACCAGAGCATGCACTTCTCCTAAACACCCATTTATCTGATCATGTACTGTATGTTGTTTCTCATAACAATAAAAAAATAATAATAAACTTTGACTAATTGACTAATACACCACAATTATGAATAGTTTCTGATCTGAGTTTAACTTTTTTTTACTCGAAAAAAAGCCAGCTTGGCACGAGTGAATATACAGTATCATGTGTCATTTGCATCGTTTCGGCCTTCTGTTGTATGGTATCTGTCCCCTTTTCCAGGGCTGACAAAGTAACTCTCACCTATGTGACAATTTTAGTTTGCGCTATTTAAGTGTTTTTTTTTTCACTATTTTGTTAT
>CM060131.1:18622454-18672454 GCA_030522415.1 Channallabes apus
GCGGCTTGTGTGTGTGTCGCTCTCACGACATCATATAGCTGAGAAAGTTAGTGTTACGTCGTATGTTATGTTTCTGAGAAGGTCCAAGCTGAAGGGGGAAAGAAACAAGAAAGATATTCAAGTAACACAGATACTACGGATGTAAGTAAAGGCGTTCGAAACCGATTCCCCTCCGAATAAACTCCGAACTCCACGTCTTCATCTACTGTATTGTGATATGACTTTTATCGAGTTTTGCTTCATCTCATTTCCTGCCTGTTCTGATTTAAAGATGTGAAAAGTTTTCCCAGAAGCCTTGACGTGACCTTCTTTCACATCTTGTTCCAGCTTTTATTCACCCGCTCAAGCGGTTTTGATTTACAGTATGACTGCGTCTCCGCGTTTCCAAACCGCTTGTCCTGATTACTCATGTGGTTTGTGGAGGGTTAAATAAAAGTCTGCTCGGTCGGTCGGTGCAGCAGATGCACTCTCTTCCTCAGCGTGCTCTCATTGTGTCGAAAAAAGCTGTCTTCGCTGCTCCGGCTGTCTGCGTTTAACCTGCTCCAATTAATTCAGCGCGCTCCCTGAGAAATCAGAGTACAGCTTAATAACGTGCCGCGGACCCTCCGGGCCGGGCGTCAAACCCGAGCCGACACGTGCGGCGCCGCTTTAAGCAGCTCAATTAGTAGAGTTATCAATTATTGCAGAGATATCGGGTCGGGTTCGCACAGCGGGACGTGAATCAGCTTTAAAAAAAAAAAAAGATCAGCTTGTTTTTTGCTGCAAATGAAGGGATTCGTGATCTGCCCTCAGGATCTGTGCAAACAGCGATAGCTCTTTTTTCGCAGGTTTCCTCTTTAAGCTCGAATAGTTTGTCTGAACAAACAGAACGAGTCGTATATCTGCCAAGGTTTCAAACGCGGCCTTGCGTCGGGACTCAGGAAACAATCTCCATCCTGTGTGGGAGACGTGGAGGCTTCACTTAACACCAGCTGACAACTGCGGAGTCAGAGGTGCCGGAGAGAGCGTGAGCCGGGACGCGGAGGTCCCGTTACCGAAGCAGGAGGCGGCGATCCCCGTGACAGCTTTGGGACGAGGCCCAGTTTACTTTCTCCTGTTCTGTTTATCCCGGGTCACAATTATACCTCAGCGATCTTGATTTAATATTTTTCTTGACAGTAGCGAAGCTCCAAATCATGGCTTTGTATTAATGCACTTAGTCTAATTAATACTTTATCTTTGCTACAGTGAACGCTCATTTACAGGGACGTCTACAGCACGTGATCCAAACCGATGGGTGTAAAGGTGTATCGTGGCGGTTTAAAAAGCTGGACATCAGAGAAACACGATCAATGAAAAATGAACACATCAGGTTTCAGATCCTGTAACAGATGGAACATAAATAAATGTATTTGTGAAACTCTTCAGCTATTGAGGGATTTTATTTTGGATTGATTTTTATTATACTTATCCTTTTTATTTCATTAGATATATTTTCAACATAAATTTCATTGTTGTTTAACAGTTTAACTGATCAGTAAGAATAAATTCAATTACATTTAATAAATCTAAATAAAGCTTAGAATCATGTCTCATTTAGCAGCAAATATGCATACAAAATTCTTTTACGTTTAAAAAGTGCATTATCCTGAGAGTTTATTTATCTGTTTGATTTTGCTTCTTTGCTTATTCTGTATTATTTTATATATTTTTATCATTTTCTTAAGTGATCTGAATAATGTATTGAGATATTTAACTTAAGCTACTATTTTTTCTAATTCTTTTCTTCTTCTTTTTTTTAATAAAAACATAATTTCATTTAGTCAAATTCTGGGGAAATAAAGGAATAAAAAAATCAATAGAAGACGCTATGATAATTAAGAAGCCTTGATGAGCCTAAAGCCTGGACTCAGCAGGTTTCCTGTCTCAGTGACCTGGACGGTGACTCCGGGCTTCTCTGAGTCTCTGTGATTGTCTCTGGTTTAATGTCAGGATGCGAAACCTGGCCTGTGGAAAAGCACAAGCCGAGCCCCGAGGACAGAGAAGCTCGTAAAAATAATACAGATTAAAAATAAAATAATAAAAATAATGATGGTGCTGTTAAATGTAGGGGATTATAAACCGAGCCGAGATGTGCTGCATTCAGGAACTTTTTACCTTCACTCTTTCTGTTTGTGTCAAAGTGAGAGACGTATAATACACGTTTGGCGAATGAACTATTCAGAAGTTGAGCCGTAAGCAGGCGAAGGCCGTGGTCTGGACAGAATGTAAAGCTTTGTGTAAAAAGTTCCCTATTTATTTCCTCATTTTTATCGACAAAGCTTTCGCGCAAACTCTTCCCAAAGTCACCTGAGAAATCACACGCCGATCCCATCATGACGTCGCTCCACTAGACCAGACACGCCCCTTTACCAGGGCAGGTCTCACAGACCTACAGTGGACCCGTGAAATATTTAAAATATTTACATTTATAAAAAATATATTGAATATGATTAGTTTAAACTTCATCATGGTATTAGATTTTTTTCCAGAAATAATTTTAAACTGTTTTTATTCTAAAGTTCTGTAACGATATAAAGACATGTACAGTACTGTACATACACTTGTATTTGACAACCCAAACAAAAACGATTGAAATTTTAAACAATCCCAAAGAAATTAAAAAAAAAAACAGTGTTCCATACCACACCGTACAATACTGCACCATACTGTAGTATATTGAGCCAGATTACAGTACAATGCCTTACTGTATTATACTACAGCATATTATAATGTACCATAGCTTACTGTACTACGCACTACTGCACTGTACTGCAATAAACCAGGTCTGAATTCTGTACTGCACCATATGGAACCACTCCTCACTGTAGCATACAATAACATACAGTACATATGTACCTCACTACACCATACATTAATCAATACTACCATAATGTACACCTTACACCTTACTCTACCATACTATACTGTACCAAACTGTATCATACTATACTGTGACTTGTACTGCACTTCACCATTCATACTGTAACACACTGTACCATACAATTATGTACTGTACCAAACTGTGTCATACTATACTGTATTACCCCACTATACTGTACTCTACGTCATCAAATACCGCACTGTGCCATACTGTACCATACAATTCTGCACTGTACTATACAATACTGTCCCATAATGTCGGGGTCAGGAGTAGCTCAGTGGTTAAGGCATCAGACTGCGGTTCAGAAGGTCCCAGGTTTAAATCCCCTGCCGACCAAGTTGTCCCTGTTGGGCCCTTAAGCGAGGCCCTTAACCCTCAACTGCTCAGATGTAGAATGAGATAAAAATGTAAGTCACTCTGAATAAGGGTGTCTGCCGAATGCATAGAGTAGATGTTTGTTTGATAATGTAACACAGTGTAGCATACTGTAATGTACTGTATACAATTCCATACTGTGCCATACTATATCATCCCATATTGTAATACACTGTATCATACTCTACTGCCAATACTGTACCATACTGTACTATACTATATGGTAACAATCTGCAAACTACTATATTGTACCATATAGTAACATAATACTGTATCGTACCAATCTGTAGCATATAATAATGTACTGTACCACAATGTAACTCATTTTATTAGACTGTACCATACTGTAATGCGCTATAGCACACAATAATGTATCATATTGCATCATACTCTACTGTACCATACTGTAATACACTTTACTGTATTGCACTTATCTGCAAATACTATACCTTATGGTGACAATCTGAAAATTACTATATTGTACCATATAGTAACATACAGTATAATACTGTATCGTACCAATCTGTAGCATTTAATAATGTACTGTACCACAATGTAACTCATTTCACCATACTGTACTAAACTGTACCACACTTTACTGTAATGTACTGTACAATACAATAGCACACAATACTGTATCATACTGCACTGTGGCATACAATTCTGTACTGTACCACACTTCGCATATACTATCCGCATATACTATACTATAATATACGTGATCATACTATGCTGTAGTACTATACCTTACTAAACCATACAATAATTCACTGTACTGTACTGTATCAGATCCCATTATACTGTACTGTCTAATACTGCACAGTGACACACGGTATTTCACAACACCCTTATATCTGCACTCTTGTATATATTTATGTACGTGTACTGTGTACCGTCCTCTACATTAGCATACCTCTCAGTACTGTACCATATTAAACCCTAACCTACAGTCCACATGGCTGTCCTGTATTCAAAAGTAGAACTTGAGACGGTATTCAGTGGCCTGGTTCCCACTCAGACACGAGGGGGGGGGAGGGGGAGGGGGGTAAGGGGGGGGGGGGGGGTGAAAGAAGAGTGCTCACTCTGCCAGGAGCAGGGGATCACGTCCAAGCTGAAGTGAGGAGGAGGAGGAGGAGGAGGAGGAGGAGGTGAGCATTCTGCAGCAGAGAGTCATGTTGCAGAGTTTCTGGCCCAACAGCAGGGACGTGTCACGACTGGAACCGTACCGGGGTCTCATCCTGTCGCATTTCTCTTTAATGAGCTGATGAATAACGGCATGTAGACGGCTACGCGCGTCTAGTGCTGATAACAGGCGCTGATTGTCAGGTCCTTTGACGTGTGAAAGAACGTGTTAGAAACGTGACGGTGAAAGCTGTACTCGTTGACGTTTGCAAAAAATACAAATAAAAATAGTAGATGAAGGTTTTCCGGCTGATGCCTGATTTAACATCAGTGTTCAGGTTTGGAAACATTTTGTTCAGCAGGAATAAAACATAACATTAATCATTGCGATTAATCAAACTATTTAAATATTCATAACATCCAGTTCATTATGGACTTTTTTATTTTCAATTTGTTGTCAAGAACAAATTGAGACAACAATTCATTTCTCCTTTTGAGGGAGAAAAAAAAACTGTGTAATAGTGTAACATTGTATTAATTAATTAACTTTTTATGACTTTGATCATTGTGGTTACTAGCTCGAACAAAACAAGAAAAAAATTGTTAAATAAATGAACATGAATAAAAATTTACCATATACTTTATTAATAATAATAATAATAATAATAATAATAATAATAATGGACATGACGAGAAAGAAACAAAACAAAAGGTGACTTTCATGCTGCCAATCTCCTCCACGCTCCAACTCCATAGTGAGAATCAAAAGAGACGACTGTTGAACATTAAATATATTACATTTTCCTCTCTGCTGGAAGCGAAGGCGGGGGCAAGTGTGTTTTCGTACACTGTCGCCCTGCAGCCCTGCAGTCATTCTCTCTTAAAAAAAAAAAAAAAAAAGATAAAAACACTGCACCTATTTATAGTGAGTTTTAAACACGGTTACTGACACCCAGGCCCTGAAGCACGGCGCAGATGCTCAACGTGCCTCAGGCAACTCAACCCGATCCGACAGAACACGATACAGCGGGCGACTGATACGAGGAGCAACAGCCACCTCGCCGCTTCAGTCGTCACCTAAAGAAAGAGCCCTGATTTATGGCTCGGAGAATCTGCGAAGCGGACTCGCTCCTAAACCCTGCGTATCGCTCCTCTTCACTCCTCCTCCTCCTTATAGCCCGGGTGCAGAAGGTCACGGGGTCACCAGAGACGTGTGGTAAAGGGTGCGATGCGACACGGAGAGCTGAGAAACAGCCTGAGAGTACTGAGGCCCTGCCAGGGCACGACGAGCGCTTCGAGAGAGAGAGAGAGAGAGAGAGAGAGACGGCGGGGAGAGGAGGAAAGAAAGAGATGAAGAGATGAGAGCAAAACCTTTAAGACAGAGTTTGAAAATGAACTAAAAACAAAACCTGATGGAAGGTCAATCAAGGTGGATAGATAGATAGATAGATAGATAGATAGATAGATAGATAGATAGATGAGTGAATAAGTGAATGAATAGTATATAATGACTATAATATTTAACCACTTTATCCAAATTATTGCAAAATGAAAAAAAAAAGTATAATAAACAAATGATTATATTATTAAAGCATCTCTGCCTAATTATTCCAAATGTTAGAGAGAGAAGAAAGAAACACAAAGCGAAGGTGAAAGCGTGTTGCAACAGCAGCCTTTCTGACGCAGCCGAGTGAAAGGACACGCTGCGTCTGACTCGGCTCCTGCTGCTGCCTGTGATTAATCGCCATAAAGGACATCAGCATTATTTCAGCGGACGTGAGGAATAAAGGCCGATGGAGGCGGAGCGGGGTCAGATGAGGCGGACAGCAGACAGGTGCGTCTCGAACGGGAACGCACTTCATTTGCACTGCCTCCGGTGGTCAGAACAGAACATTACAGTTCCTGATGTTGTTGTGTACAGGACGTATTTCTGCGACTCGGAGACAGGAGTAATGCTGTCTGAGAGCATATATTTTGGAAGGAAGGACGGAGGTGAGCTGATCAAGGGGAGTGGTGCCCAAAGGGACAAAATAACACAATTTGGTATTCGCACCCTGACCATCACACTTATATGTGGTCCATGTGCCGCACTCTCTCTGGAACAGGCTGAAAATTAAAATGAATAAATATTTTAACAGACTTTTTATTTTAAAACTGTTTAGGCTTGTCTAATTCTTGGCTTTTTTAATTCGAGAAGTGTGTGGTTAGACCAAAATGAACACCATGGTGTATAAATACAACACAGCTATCAGGAAAGTGTAAATTATTGAGTATAAAGTGGTAAAGTGCTCGCCCTATCATCCGGGGATCGCTGGTTCGGTTCCCGGGTGATGCTGTAACCTCTCGCAGCTGGAGGTCTCGAGAGAGCTGATTGGCCGAGCTCTGTCAGAGAGGAGGGATGAGAGATACTTCGTGCTCCCACATTAATCACGGCTCTACAGCCAATCAGGGGCGTCTGTGAGCTCGCGCAAGTGGAAGGAGCGGATAGCGCTGTCCTCCGAGTGTGTTACTCCGCCCCCAACGGTGCGTGAGCGAGCAGTTCGAAAAGATGCGGTTGGCCGTCGTCACATGGTTCGGAGGAAACACGTGAAAGTCTTCGGCCCTCCCGACTGAGCGGTGGTTATAGCCTTAATGTGGGAGCCCCCTAGTGACGGGGAGGAATTGGACTAATATTAATTTTTTATTTATTTGTTTGTTTTTTGTGCTTGAAATTGGGATTTCTAAAAATCTAATTAAAATTTATTTTTTTATTTTTTTAAGTGTGCTGGAGCCTCTCCCAGAGAACTCGGGGCCCTAGGCAGGGTACACCCTGGACAGAGTGGGACCCAATGTATTGCATAATCACACATACACACACACAAACACACACACACACACACACACACACACACACACACACACACACATTTATTTTTTTTATAAATAAAAGAAAACTATTCATTTTTATCAATCATCACACACGGATAAGGATACTGTAGATATAACACAGTACTGGTGCTGTCTTTTGATTGTGTTGTTTTATCTAATGTTTTCTTTCCTAATTAAATCTTGCCTCATTTTTGAGAAAAGACAAAGAACAAAAGGCAAGTCGCATCACACGGCATAGAGAATGAGACCGAAAGCTCAGGTACATCGCGATGGGAGGAACGTCCTGAGGATACAAACTCACTTCAGTAAAGCACACTCCGTCTCCTTTTCTCTCCCGCGTGATGCTCGGTGCAATTAGCACTCTCATTGAATATTGAATGCTGGAAGAAGAAAGGGGGATTTTTAGCTTCTTCCCTTCCGCCAGCACCATCACTCGAACTGCGAGAGACCAGGAACCTCCAGCGCACCGGCACAGCCACCAGCTAAAGCACGTCCGAATAATTTAGCCACACACTCGTTCATTTTGAAGAGTGGAGCATTACTCCTTCTGACAAATCGTGGGATGGAATTGAGAAGACAGTTTGGATGCAGTTTAGGGCTTGTTCATTTGTCACTGGCAGCTCTGGATGTGTTTCTATACACTTCATTTTTGAGCTATTGTGTACAGTGTGTGTGTGTGTGTGTGTGTGTGTGTGTGTGTATGTGTGTGTGTGTAGGACAAGCAAAAAAAACATAGAAAGCATTGAAAGTACAAATTGAAACTGTGGCATGAAAGATTTGGCAAAGACTAACTTTAAACAAAAGGAGAACACACACACTAATTTGGTCCGTTTAAACCTGCGTAAAATTCCTTGCGTGCCATTTTCATGTTTTGGTTATATTTGGCTCTAATCATAGATATCTTACAGCGTACAGTAGAGACCCAGTATACCAGTATACTGTACTCTGACTGCTAATGAAACGTGGCTAATGTGTCAGGACCAAAATCAGGAGGATTGCAGCGTCAGGGGACAAACTGCTGCCATTATAACAATAGTTACTGGTGTTACGCATCACAATTACTTTCTTAATTACTTTTTTTTTATATATATACAGTATATAAAATGTGAATCATTAGAACATACTGGGAAAGCTTTTGTTATTCATTCATTCATTCATTCATTTTCTATACCGCTTAATCCTGTGTTCAGGGTCGCGGGGGACCTGGAGCCTATCCCAGGAGACTTCGGGCACTAGGCGGGGTAAAGCTTTTGTTATGATGTAATATAATATGATATAATGGCCTCAATAAAATATTAACATAACATAATCTGTCATACATACCTTACTGCATTGCAGTATATACACAGTATATATACATACAGTGGAACCTTGGATTACGAGCATAATTCCGGAAGTGGGCTCGTATTCCAAAACACTCGTAAACGAAATTACATTTTCCCATAGGAAATAATGGAAACTCAAATTATTCATTCTAATAATGAATTAAAAAAAACAAATAGATACATTTGAATTAGATTTTTAGAAATCCTAATTTCTAGCATAAAAAACTAATAAAAAAAATTTTTATTTCCCAGATTTTCTCCCTAATTTAGTCGTATCCAATTCCGTGACATTAAGGCTACTACTACCATTCAGTCGGGAGGGCCGAAGACTTTCAGAAAATAAGTACATAAAAATAATTAATACAAAATATAAAGTAAAAATAAAACAAATTAAACTACACTTTACCTTTAAAAAATCTTGTTTCCGTTTGTGCACACAGGCACTGAGTGTGTGTGTAAAATGTGCAAGACACACACACACTTTAACGGAGAGACTGTTTTTAAAACCGTTTAAAAATGAGCAAGGAACATCGCTAGTCACACTCGCGTGAGTGCATACTAACGGAATCACTGCTGTAAAACAAAAACAACAGCGAAAAACAAATTAACCAGCTCCTCACCTTTGAAAACAGTCGCGACAGAGAAGAGTTGCTGTGTGTTTGTTTGGGAACCTGAGAGGAGGGGGGGCTGTGCGTGTGTGTGTGTGTTCCCAAACAAACACACACTCTCTGCCTTACACAGACACATACACGCACACAAACTCACACGCACACTCAAAAACTCAGCAAGCACTAAAGACCCAGCAGGGGAGACGATATGTCTTGGCTTTACAGCCTCAACCCCCCCCCCCCCATGCGCTCACGCAAGTGTGACTAGCGATGTTCCTTGCTAATTTTTAAACGGTTTTAAAAACGGTCTCTTCGTTAATGTGTGTGTGTGTGTGTGTTTGTGTGCACGCACATTACACACACACGCACACACACACACACACACACACACACACACACACACACACACACACACACTGAGCATGTGTGTGTATTCACCCAACAGGGGAGACGATTACGTACAATTCCGCAGTGCAAGAGAGAGAAAATCCGTTGGCTCAGTTGTGATCACGTGACGCTCGGCGTCAAAACAAGAAGCGCATGTGTGATACATGATACTCTGTGCTCGTAAACTAAGACAACGCTCGTTTTTCAAGTCAAAATTAATTAAAAATTTTTGCTCGTCTTGCGCAACACTCGTAAACCGTGTTACTCATAATCCGAGGTTCCACTGTATGTATGTTTTTTCACTTATCCCAGTTAAGAAGTTTTTTTCTTCTTTCTGATGAGCCACAGCCATGATGCAGCGCCCCTGGAGCAGACAGGGTTAGGGGCCTTGCTCAAGGACAGGGGCAATTTGGCAGTACTTGGGCTTGAACCTCTGATAAACTCATTACTTCTGATCAGTAACCCAAAGCCTTAATGGTTCGAGCTCCTGCTGCCCCATAATGTAACGCCAAAAGAACAGGATTTATTATGGATGCAATTTATTAAGAAAAGTTTCATTTATGATCTCAGTGTGAAAGGAGTATTTTTTGTAGTATATGTATAGTATATGTTTTCAAATGAACTTGACAAGAACGTAACTGACCTGTACTCTTCATTTGCAAAGACTATTCACTTTTAATTCTCTTTCTTTCTGGTAAAAATGTCTTATTTATATAAAATTTTACATTTCTAAAGATTTAAAAAAAAAAAACAATAATTTTGTTCAAAGTGCAATTTAATAGGGTTGAATAGAAACTAGAAATAGGATGAGATAAGGGGGAAAAAAAACCCTGCATGTGCTATTTTAATTTTATTTTTCCAAAACAATACCATTTTCCAATGATTACGATCATTTTAGATAAGGCTTTGCCCAATGAAACTTAAGATTTCAAGACATTCTCAGAATATCAGAGGATGCGGTTGACCAGGTCGACTGCTATCTTTGGCATATGTGCGGCTGTGCATGTGTACATGAGTGTCAGTGTGTATCTGTACGTGTGTGTATGCAGAAGATTCAGACATTAAATGATCGGTGTTTTCAGCTGATCTGCTCCTTGAGCGTCATGCTGATGTTTATTTTATTTACTTTTCAGCGTCCATATGGTGGCTGTAACGTAGCTGTAATGAACGCAGAGTTTTCTCAGAGGCGTCACAGCTGCTTGGTGCAGAAAGAGAGAGAGAGAGACAGAGAGAGAGAGAGTCCCATCTACACCCTCAACCACATCCTTTCAGACATCTGTCGGTAGCAACTGTGCTTCACACTCACACACACACACACACACACACACACACATACACACAAAACACACAGCGTGCTGTTCACACTTTACAGCAACACTTCTCCTTCTCACACAACTCACATAACATAACCAAGAGTTCCGGGAAATCACATTACCATCAGTGCGACTGTCAAAAAGCATTAAACCATCAGCCAGGAGGAAAAGGCGGCATGGCGCACTGTATCTCAGCTATGATTCAGCACAAACATGTCACACTTGCCACCTAACGACTGTAGCTGAGCAGAAGGTTTTCTCAACATTATTCCTCGAAGAACGTTCATTCTGTCAAATCATCGCAGGCATTCAGAGGCAGTTTCACACAGAACATTAATGCATTTCGACAAGTTTTTGCCGTATTCTAAGAGCGTTGTACGCAGCACGCATGGATATTTGTTGGAAATCTCTTAGATGAATTGAAGTTAAGGAAGCTCATGAATTCATGTCCACTGGACTTCTTTAGGTTGGTTGAAAAATGTTTCGCTACTCGAAACGAGAGCGTTGTCAGGGACGGCAAATATATCCTCTTCAGACAGTTTCTGACCCAAACTTAACCTACCTACCTCATATAATTTACATTACATTAAGTCATTTGGCAGACACCCTTATCCAGAGCAACTTACATTGTTATCTCATTATACATCTGAGCAGTTGAGGGTTAAGGGCCTTGCTCAAGGGCTGAATAATGGTAGCATGGTGGTGGTGGTGGGGTTTGAACCTTGAACCTAGTACTAGTACGACTGAGCTACCCCTGCCCCTATTATTTATCTGATCCACATGCAGGACCACAATGAATGGAAACAGCTTTTAGCACCACCAATGGTGAAAATATGTATAGCGCCAAGTCATGCATCTACCGTAGTGCTTCAGTGTTACTGTACATCAGTGATGTCCTAATGGATATGTTTGGAAGATTCATCATTTCCTATATTGTCAATACTGTATGCCCTGATATCCTCTTCCTTCACAAACCACGTCATCCATGTTTGGCAAGTCCTTAAAAGACTGCTATATTCTAAGGGGTGTGCCAAACTTCCTTCCTGGAGAACATCATTAGCCCCAAAGGAGCGCCCATGGACCAAGCCAATATGTCTGCTGTTATGGACTGACCCATTCTCAGAGCAGTGAACAATATACATTTTATTTGGCTTTGTGCCTTTTATCCTAGGGGTCGACAGATCAGATCATGTGATCCGAAAGATATGACACAGATTTTACACTGAATACTTGTGTCTTGTCTCAACCCTCCCATTCCCTGACCAGGCTTGGGACCAGCCCTGCATGAAGTGGCTGGGGTGTATAGGCCTTAGGGTTAAGGATGTCGCCCAAGTTGGCTTGAATCCCCAATCCTTCGATCAGCAACCCCAGAGCCTCGGCCTCCTGAGCCACCCCTGCCCCAATGAAGGGTATAAAGTAACTTCCTCATTTCACAAACTTCCACTAACAATGTTTTGAGGTTTCAGTTCCATTCAACACCTCTAATGACTCTTTTCAAAAGGGTATCCAAAAATCTCAGATGGGACAACACACTTGAGGAAGCTTTCAGAAAACTCAACGGAGCATTCAACCCAGCTCAGATTCTCAAGCAGCCAGACCCTGCCAATCACATTCATCATGGAAAGTGAAACAGAAGTGAGAGCCATCTTGTCACAGCAATTTGGAAATACAGCTAAACTTTACTAAACTTCATCTGAATAGGACTGCAATTGTGGGAACAGAGAACAGCTTCCCATGAAACTGGCATGGATAAAAGAAGTTACATCAGTTACACAAGTAGTTTATCATTGGATAAAAGTAGTTACGTACTGTATCCCTTCACCATATACATGAACTAAAATCTGGAGTACCTTAAAGTTCCAACTTTCATAATGTTATAGTATTTCTTAATATGGCTCGGTTACACTCTGACATCATTTGACATGGCATAGGAATGAAGTGCTAAAGGCAGAGATAAGATGAAATATGCAGGCTCTACGGAAATGTACAGAAAAACCAAAAGATAATGCCGACTCTTTACTGTACGGTGAGCTCCGAGGTGGTGCTATGGGTGGAATTATGCATGGACTGCTCTGGCTAAATCATTAATTGCATCATTCATTCACTTGCATATGGAACTGATTTTCATATGCACTTGAACCTGTGCCTAGTATTGAGTAGGCTTCGCAGGCATGTTAAAACTCATTTAATTAATTGCTTAAGATGTGTAGCATAACTCATGAAAGTGAGAACTGGGCTTAAACCTTGCCAATGCAGCCTGACCGTTGTCCTCTTGCCATCCTGCGTACATCCTTCTGCCATATTACTTCCTTGAGCCGTCACTTGGAAAATAGATCAAGAGATAAGTAGCACGATGCCTCAGCAAATCCCCAGTTTCTGCTTCTGGGCAAAAACTTCATACCCAACCACAACAATATAAGAGAAGCTCATGCACCAGTTACAAGCCTTTTAGTACTTATGACTTAACTTAAGATTACTTAGCAATGCTACGTCGGGCACTGGTGGCTCAGTGGTAGGTGTTTCGCCTGCCATGCGGACGGCCCGGGTTCGATTCCAGCCAGTGCCCACACCCCAGCCACTGGATACAGTGCCGGTCCCAAGCCCGGATAAAATGGGAGGGTTGCGTCAGGAAGGGCATCCGGCGTAAAACCTGTGCCAAGTTGTAGTGCGGACTGAATATTCCGCTGTGGCGACCCCTTGTCGGGAGCAGCCGAAAAACCAACAACAACAACTTAGCAATGCTACGTCACACCTCCTGGGTTGGGAGCTTACTTCTTGTCATAAGACTGTTTTTGCAGTTTGCATAGCTGCCTGTGCTTGGAGGGTTTCCTCCGAGTTCTTTGGTTCTCTCACAGTGCCGAGGCATGCATTGTACATGTAGGTTGTTTGTCATTTCATGTGCATGTGAGCATGTGCTTGTGGGTTGGTGCACCATCCAAGGCGTACGCTGACTTGTACCCTGAGCTTCCTGGAATAAGCTCCAGGCTCCTGCGACCCTACACAGGAGTAGCAGTATAGAACATGGCTAAATAGATGGATAACACCTGACCATGTCATAACCTGCCATATACAATATAAAGGCCAAAGGTATTTGGACACAACCATCATAGGCACATGTGGTTCTTTCCAAAACTGTGGCCACAAAGTTGGAAAACTACAATTCAGGGTAATAAAGAGAGCCAAATCATGATGATACCAGATTGTAAAGCTGACAGCAGATGTGGCAAACATAAAACACACCTACTTTATTCGACACAATATGTCTGACATATCAATATGATTTGCAAGGTGCTTTCTTATAAAGACCAGGAAAAAGAAAAGAAACAGATCTAGAAATGATGAATGCTATGACCTGACTTCATTTTCATGACAGCGGTCCAAGCTGAATCAGACTAGGACTGGAGGATGGCTTCCTTTGAACTCCTTTCTGACGTGATGCTTGGGTTTTGCATCCTGTGTGACTGGTCAACTGTTAGGAACTATCTGTGTTCTGAAGAAAATTTTCTTCAAAGACTTACAGCCTCTCTATCTCTCTCTGTCTCTCACACAAACACACACACACACCTCTGCATTTCTGGGTAAAAGTGAAAGGTGACAAAAACATGACATCATTCGAGTGAGCTGTGGAAGAAATCAAAGGCTTCTAGGGGACCTTCACTACTTTATGAATGACTTGTCAAGTGCGATGAAGCAGTGGAGATATTCAGGCAAAGCTGATAAGGAAACATTTAGACCTTTACGCTGATGAACGTTCCATGCTAGAACTCTAAAAACAAGTCAAAAGACGTTCATTAAAATAAATGATTGTTTTGCTTTTATGTTAAGAAGCCGAGCCTACTGTATCAAGAGCGAACAACAGATGTTCAACCAATTCCATAAGCTCTGAGATTTAGACGTCCAAAACACAATATTGGCGTTAAAAGGTGTCTCACCTACAGTAGGTGAAAGAGTGATTTTTTTTTTTTATAGGACCATATAATATTTTTTTTCTAACTAATTTAAATTTCACATGAAAAGACATAAACCTGAAAAAAGGTTTTATTCTAAAATGCAAAATTGTTAAGATATTGCAACATGAATTTGATGTGGTTACGGACACTACAGATTTTTTAGCTTTTATCAAAAAACTATTTAAAGCAACAAATTGTACAGGTCATGCTTCTCGGAGCTTACAATGTTAGTATTAATATTCATAAAGAAGTATGAATAATTTGCATTTTAAATGATTATAGCTTGAAGCGAGACAGTATAACACTGAAAAATGGCAGTTTTTGGGGCACATACAGTATAAAATCATTTCTGCAAAATGGATAATGTTACATAAACTTTAGAAGGAGTTAACTTGCCACACACATCTTCAGCACCAATATTGTGTTTTGGCCGAGAATTAAAGGGTTAGATAGCTAGACGGTTTTAAACGTATGTGCCATCCTGACAGGTTTCTAAACACAGGTGCTGTAGAACTACAGCGACAGATAATGTTTATGATTTAACATAAATATACCACTTCAACTAAATACTAACACTAGCTATGACTATGTCTAAAAAAAATATATATATATATATTTATCATAACTTTTTTGCTCATTGCTTTAAGATGTTCTAATACTGTTCTTTTTTCTTTTTTTAATATGATGTTATTATTATGTTATTGTTTTTTATTAATAAATAGATAATAGTTTAATCCATTTTTGGGGGGGCGGGGTTAATTATATTTATTGAATATGTGAGAAAATAATTAATTTAGGTAAATAAAAAAAAAGTTAAAAGGATCCTTAAATTATAACATAATTTTGCAGGAAAAAAAACTAAACTATACTTGTATTTTACAAGATTATTACTTCTTCTTTATCTTTTGATTTTATGTGTGGTCAGTGAAATATCGCCTCCTACTGCACTGGAGTATGGAGTAGAAATTTTTTTTAGGAAAGAATGATGTATAATACGGGTGGCGCAGTGGCTTAGTGGTTTGTATGCGACGTCACGTTCAAGCAATCAACAACAGAAGTCACACAACATATCAATGTTTATTAGATATTTTTTAGTTTTTCAAATGCTAAGCAAATCAAGCAATTAACATTAGCGCTGTTGAATCTAATTGAATTGAGTTGAATTGAATCACAATGCACACAAAATAGAAATCAGTCTAACTGTGATTCACAGCTCTATTTTCAACGCCATAAAATGTACGGTTGAAGAAAAGCAAATACTTGTGGAAGGCACTGTACTGTATATCTATCTTAGCCCTGGCACGTACTGTAACTGTCCGAGGCTTAAGGAATGCGGTCTTTGGCCCCAAATATGGCTCCACACACACACAGATCCACAATCCCACAACGCCACAAACACACACTCCATCCCCCAGGGCACAGAGGGCACAGTTGGGTGATGCAGGCCAGGATTTTTATGACAAAATATTGATCTTCTCACTGGAGCACGCCGCAAAAACTCGGCCCAGACAGACAGCAAAAATAACTGTAACCATAACTGTTTCCTGCCGGTGGGGAATAGATCTCCAGCATGGATCTAACCCACGTGGGGGTTATTTCTGGAGGGCCGGAGCACGTTCGAGCCCCAGGGCTCTTAACGTCTCTCGAGTCGGAAGAAGAATCATGCTTCATGATACGTCCTTTCGGTCCGAACGGCCGAATTTAGAACTCGTGCTGAAAAGTGGAAGGAGTAAATATAATACATTTCCCCGCTGTTGCGGAATTTAACGTGTACACACTGTTCACTATGTAGTGCACTAGTTACTCTGATGATGTCGGACTCTGGACTCTGATTGGTCGTTGATTAATTTCATATAATAGCAGCTCAGACAGTAGTGCTTTAATTATTATTATTATTATTATTATTATTATTATTATTATTATTATATAATTATTGTTTCTATAGCAACAGCTGATTTATAATGGACACTCTCCATATAAAATGACTTACTAAATATGTTGTGATTTTTTTTTTTGGAAGGAGATGTTTATTTAATAATTATAGGAGTCTCCAGTCCAGCGGATCTCTGCTAGCCTCAGTGCACTTTTCACTACGTGCAGAATAGGGAGGAGGGTGTTATTTAGAACTGAAGGTTAAATAATAATTTGACATAAAGACCTCAATTCTAAAAAAAAAAAAAAAAAAAAAAAAAAAAAGCTAGCCATGTTGTGCAGTAATAAAGGAAGGAAATAAATAATGATTAAACACCAGGCCGGGGTGATGAAGTGGAGCTGTTGTTACTGTAACACTCTGTTGTGGATTATTTTCTTACATTCTTTGATTATACACAGCAATTCGCAAATGTAGTTAGCCACTAATCATGTAGTATTGTTCCTGCTGGAGCGCTGCATTAGCTGAATTAGCATTAGCACACTGTTGTATTTATAAAGCAATAGCTAACGCTGCTGGATCCGGGCGCGCACTTCATCTTTAGGAGGCGAACAAACACACTTCTTAGGTTGTGTCCTGTCTGAAGGTTTTACAGTCAGAGGAAGACAGGATGCTAACACTGATTCCTTTCTCTCTCTCCCGCACACACACACACACACACACACACACACAGTACAAACAGACGGGGTTAACTAATTGCGTCTCAGGGACAACCCGGTGTATTTTTGTGTGCTTAAAAGCTTTTAGGCTGATTGTTTACATGCGAGTCTTCTCCTTCGCCATATGGTGTGTTTCGCTTTTAATTATCATAATACCAAAGTCTTTGTCTTGGCAAGCACATTTAAGTAATAACATTTTTCTTCTTTCTTCCCAGTGCAATGTTGGGAATATTTTATTTGCACACAGATCCATTCAATTAAATCAGACGTCTGTTAAACGGCTGTCGGAAAACACTAAGCGCTGTTCGGACGGGATCGGTTTTCCATGTGCAAAAGGTGTGTGTGTGTGTGTGTGTGTGTGAGAGGGGGTAATGTAATTATTACTTTAGCGAGTCTCAAAATCTGAATCCATCACCCCAGTCGTTCTTACAGTCTCAGACTGTATTTTAATACAAATGTAAAGTTTTTGAACAAGTGCTTGTTGTAGGGGGGCGTGGCCATTCTAGCTGCACTGAACTTGATTAGCATTATTATTAACGTGACCCGGGCATGGCTATACTGTAAGTTAAAGGTTAAATCAAATTTGGCAGCACAAGGACGTTGTGGTTCGCACTGTGGACTCGTACTTCAAGGGTCGGAGTTCATGAAGTGCAGGTTCTCCTGGTGGGTTTCCTCTGGGAACTCCGGTTTCCTCCCACAGCAGTAAATGTAAAAAAAAAATTTTTTTTTGGGGGGGGGTATCACACCCCAAGTCCTCTGGGTTACCGTGACCCTGAACAGGATAAGGCTATGAATCAGTGACTAGACCTATTTTAAGTTTAGAATTTTCTTCTTCTATTGGACTATAATGTAGATTATTTTATGATTTTTTTCCCTTAATACATTAAATAATTTGGCAATTTTGGCAAGTTTTTCTTAAAACATATCAAAATACAAGATATATGAAAATAAGTCATTCATTCATTTTCTATACCGCTTAATCCTGTGTTCAGAATAATAATAATAATAATAATAATAATAATAATAAAAGAAAAATTCAAAATTTCTAAACAAGAACTAGTAAATAAAACAAGATATTTAACTTGCTTTGATGGTATTGTGTGAAGCATATGAGATGAAATTTCATCTCTAAGTAGTAACCATATGAGATTATAAGTCACGACTATGTCAAGTGTTTGTTTTGAAAGAAAAAAAAAGGTACAAAGACAGAAAAGCATAAATTACTGTCGCCTGCTGCAAACATTGACTTTATTACTGACTCGTCTCCAACTTATAGAAACATATGAGTTGTAATTATGATTGTTTTTCAGATGCTGTTTAAATGATAATACGTCATAATTACACAATTTTGCATTGCAGAATAAGGCTATTAAAACGTTTTATTCATTTTCACCGGGACATGACACACTGTATAGAGTGTGCATTAACTGGAGTTATCTGTGTGGCTCCTTGTATATACGGTCAATACAGGCAGAAACTTTGTTGCTTACAGTTTGTGAAAAATGATGAATTTTGACCAAATTAAAGTAATTCGGTCTTAGTTACATTGCTCTACCTAGACATGTAAAATCTAATCCATTCTGAATATGGGTAATGAAATGGAAAGTTGTGTGTGTGTGTGTGTGTGTGTGTGTGTGTGTAGACGAAAAGATTATCACTCTAAATCGTACCCCTCTGACTAAACCTCTTGTGTCATGTTGGAAAAACAAAAAAAGAACGGCGAATAAAACACGCGATTCCAGCGGGACTCTAACAGGATCTTTATTTTTCCTTCCCTTTATTTTCCAGGTCTCAGCTGAGAGGAGGAGGAATCGCAGTTCGAACGCTGGAGGGATGGAGCACTCAGCTGTATCATAACACATTTACACAGACTCACACACGCAGCGCGAGATCTCTGTACAGAGTTCACTCTGACCTTGTGAGCTAGAACGAGAAGAACAAGCTGTGGAAAGAAGAACCGATAGAGCTTTGAAGTCTCCTTTGACTGTTGCCCTTTTCTCTTTGAGCTCTTTTTTTTTCTTTCTTTCTTCTGCCTACAATCACGTCTCTCTGTTCGTCCTGATCGTAGCGTACACATCACGTAGTGCTGATGAGGTTTAAAGGTGCTGTCAGGAACACTCTCACTGTTAGAGCAAGTTTTTAATTATTTTTTTCCAAAGCCCCGCCCAGAAAGATGTATGATTAGGGAATGCTTGCGAATTAGGATTTGATTTTGTACGCTGATGTTCAAACCTTCCTCTTGATCGTGTTGAAGTGTTCCACCACCATCTCTACATCTCCAAACAATCAGTAATGAACTCTGTAACCAGGGCAGTGATGATAGTGAACAGTGTGTACACCTTAAATTCCCAAATTAATAAACTCCGCCCATTTATTCCCCATGGTTGGAACCAGGATTTATGAGCAAGAACACATACAGCCATGTGGACAGGTAATAATCTGCTACTGTAGAGCAGGACACGCCCCAGGGGGCAGGACATATACATTTTAAACCTAATTTAATTGGACCAACTGAAGACTGGTGCATCCTGAAAGTCATGAACTTAACAGTAAGATTCTCACATCTCTCAACATCTCATCAGCCAGGAAACATGATTGACAAGTGACAGGAAACACCTCCTCTTCCTGATTGATCATTTATAGATGTTTTGCACAAGATGTCATGATGTCTGTCCGCCATGTTCCTGCCCTGTTCCTTACTGCAAACGTGCCGTTACTTACAGGACATCAGAGCCAAAACCCACATTCACAACCAGTCACAGAAGCAGTTTCAGTAAGAACACACATCTGATAACATTATGTCGTCTTAAACAACATGCCGTCTCTACACTAATCACTTCTGAGTCGCCTCTGGATCGCCTGTGGTGTTCTGATTACCGATACAAACTAGTAACTTCCTCCTAACACAAGGCTGAATCCCAAATCCCTCTCTAACCCATGGTCAAGGGCACTACTTGGTGTGTGTAACAAGGGATTGTACACCTTATATAGTGCACTAGCTTTTAATTTAGCAGTATTTGGGATTCAACCCCAGAACAGTTATTTAGCTATTAATTATTTAGCAAACGCCACCAAATCCAGGAGGAACGACATATTTAAGAACTGACTGAGGGAATCACGTCATGAGAACAAACCAAACTTCTGCGAATGAATATCCTTATTACCTTCTTCATGCATTTCACATGCTTGTTTCTCTTTCGAATAAGAAACTCCAACACAACATACTGCATTTCTCGGTTCCTCTTTTATCTGTGTGACAAAGCATCAGGTAACATGTTACTGGAGGTCATCAGATAACATTTCTTTTATTTTATTGGTTCCAAAACACGCAATATAATTATTAATGAAAATTTATAGTCGAATTATAGTAGAAATATTTTATTTTCACACAAATCAGTCCAAGTAAATCAGACGTCTGTTAAATGGCTGTCGAAAGCACTAAGCGCTGTGCGGACGGGATTAGTTTTACATGTAAAGAAGGTATGTACAGTACAGTACAAGGTGTGTGTGTCGATGTGGGATGTTTAGCCATCATTTCTTACTGCCGATGACTGACCTTGTGCTGCTCCGCCCACTTGCAATGACCTACTTTTACAGGCCCCCTCACCCTAAGGTAGCTGTCTACCTGCACAGCACTGGACCAGGGGCCTGGTCCCACCTGCAAAGTATCTCAGGTTTCTCTTCAATCACGCATAAATCTTTCACCTTTAACTAAACATTTCCATGGAGAGGAACGTTGATGAGTTTCTGATTTTAAGATGGCGCCGGTGAGGTCGGCTGCCATCGCGACTGCTCCGACCATCTTTTCTTTGTTTTTGTTTTTTAAGTTAGTTTTCAGTGTATTAAAATCGGCAAAATCACAACCATTGAGTACAGTAGGTATGATAGAGACACTCTTGTTTCTATTGGTATACAATGTACTCACAATTCAATGTTTTTAACTCCGCATCCGAGCTGGCCGAGTGAGATCCTGAGGGAGAACAATGGACGTGACGCGAAGCGGCGGCCCCGAGGAAAACGAGCTGGCGAACAGCAACACTGCCTTATGCGAGCTGCATGAGGCGCTCACACAGCACCAGACACAACACCGGGAACACGCGCCGAACTTTCATCAGCATATCACCTGCCCCACCAACGATTATCGCCCTGTAGCCCTCACCTCAGTAGGGATGAAGTGCTTTGAACGTCTGGTCAAGGACTTCATCATTTCATCTCTACCAGACACACTGGACCCTCTACAGTTCGCTTACCGTCCAAATCGCTCTACTGACGATGCCATCTCTCATCTCCTCCACACATCACTTACTCACTTGGACACTAGAAGGGGGAATTATGTTAAAATGCTCTTCATCGACTACAGCTTTGCATTCAATACCATAATTCCCTCCACACTCACCACCAAGCTGGAGCACCTGGGACTCAGCTCATCTCTGTGTCAGTGGATCTCCAACTTCCTAACTGGCAGACCACAGGCAGTAAGGATGGGCGGACATGTCTCAGCCTCCACAACTCTCAGCACTGGAGCCCCCAGGGGTGTGTTCTGAGCCCCCTGCTGTACTCTTTGTGACACCGTCGTGGTGGGCCTGATCTCTGATAACAATGAGACGGCCTACCTGAAGGAGATTAGGATCCTGGAGAACTGGTGCCAGAGGAACAACCTCCTTCTAAATGTCAGTAAGACAAAGGAGTTGATAGTGGACTTCAGCACTAAGCAGGAGAGGAACTACCAGACCCCCATCATCAATTACAGCCCAGTGGAGAGAGTGGACAGCTTCAAATACCTCGGTGTTCACATCACGCAGGACCTATCATGGTCCTGTCACATCAACATCGTGGTGAAAAAGGCCAGACAGCGTCTCTACCACCTCAGGCGCTTGAGAGACTTCCGACTGCCCTCCAAGGTGCTCAGGAACTTTTACTCCTGCACCATAGAGAGCATCCTGACGGGAAACATCTCAACCTGGTTCGGGAACAGCACCATGCAGGACAGACGAGCTCTATAGAGGGTGGTGCGATCAGCTGAGCGCATCATCCGCACCAAGCTCCCTGACCTGCACTCGATCTACAGCAGGAGGTGCTGGACCAAAGCCAGGAAGATCGTGAAGGACCTCAGCCATCCCAACAATGGACTGTTCTCTCTGTTGAGGTCAGGAAAGCGATTCCGCTCCCTGAAGGCCAACACAGAGAGACTGAGGAGGAGCTTCTTCCCGCAGGCGACACGGACTCTCAATCACACCACCACACAGTACTGACCCACACATATGGTTTTTACATACACTCTGGACACTCGTTTACACTAGTGACCACTGCACAACTACACTTCGTGGTCATCAAATCACTCAAATCACTATCACAAGTCACTTTAAATAAATCACTTTAAGCATATTCGCACTGCACAAGACACTTTAAACATGTGGATTGCACAACCCTGGACATTACCATTCTTTTCCTACTCATACAGCTGCTCTTATTGTTCATATATTCTTCATATATTTTCTATATTGTGTATTTTTTGTACAGTTATTTTATTTTAACTTTAATTTTTATATTTTATTTTATTCTTTCCTAGTTATTTTATTCTTTCCTTTTCTTTTTCCTATTCGTAGTCTTTTATTTTAAGGTCACGAGCAGTTGTCTAAGCATTTCACTGCATATTGTACTGTGTATGACTGTGTATGACTGTGTATGTAATAATTACAGAACGGTTTCCTGAAATCTGTTCATACAGACTACGAATGTATTTTAATACAAATTATATACAAAAAGTGTGCAGGGGTAACCCAGAGGTTAAGGCGTTGGACTAAAGTTCAGAAGGTCCCAGGTTCTAACCCCAACACCACCAAGTTCCCCCTGTTGGGCCGTTTGAAGGTCTTTAACCCTCATTTGCTCAGATGTACAATGATATAAAAATGTAAGTCGTGTCCGCCAAATTTGATGCATTGTTTTTAAACTTAATTTTTCTAAGTGCTTGTTGTTGGAGGTGTGGCCATGCCAGTTGTACTTCACTTGACCAGTAATAGTAGGTTATGTGATCTATACTGTTCAACCCTCCCTCCACACCCCCACCCAATAAATAAAATATAAAAACACATTACAAAACAGAGTTTGACTGAAGGTACTTATTATTAGTAACTCAGTGTAACAGTTGATCAAATGACAGAAACTTCAAAGTAGTTTCGTAAGTTCCTCTGGAAAAGAACAGCCAAGATGTAAATGTAAGCCTGGAGTCTATCCCAGGAAACTTTGGGCACAAGGTGGAGTACAATTTGAACAGGGTGCCAATCGGTAGCAGGGCCCATGTTTACACCACAGGAAACCCAGCGATGGGGTTAATATATAGAAACTACACTGTTGTTTAAACGTTCAAACGACCTTTCTGGGTAACAACCCAAAAATGATGACGGAATGAACATTTGGAAAATGTTTTTCCTAATTAGTGATTAACCCGGTGTCTCAGACTGCACCTTTAAAGACAGAACTCTCGCAGAACTCGTAGCTAAGCGCGATAATAGTTTGCTCTGTCGGGGAAAAAAAAGAAAGTGTTCAGTGCACTGATGGATTATGGGATACGTAGAGCTGCAGAAACAATGCAGTCTATTGTAAAGAGTTGCGTAATACAGTAGCTAACTGTAAATTAATACAAGGCTAATTTACTGCCGTGAAACCACTTACCGGGAAACTAAAGGAATAAGCACAATGCAATGAGATGAAACTGTGTGTGTGTGTGTGTGTGTGTGTGTGTGAAAGATTACAACTTTTAGGTTTCACGATCTTGGCCCAAGACCAGGAAAAGACGTTATCATTAGCACTGAGTCTCACTAGACCAAGTGTGTGTGTGTGTGTGTCTTTAAGATTATCTGTGATAGGAGGATACTGGGAAGGTATCACAAACACGCACACGCACACACACACACACACACACACTGCCAGTTTCCAGGATAATAGCCTTGACGCTCTGTGTGAAGTCGAATCGCTGCTGCCAGAACAAGACTTTACACACAGCGCGCACAATAGAAAATTCTCTCTCTCTCTCTCTCGCTGCCTCTCACTCAAACTCACACACACACACACACACACACACACACACACTACACTCGAACGTTATAGTGCGATTAGTTCGACGATACACCTTTGATTCCTTTTGTTCTCAGAGTGATTAGCTAGAGCTTTTTTTTTTTTACCTTTAGCAATATTCATTTAGGCGGCGCGGTGGTGTAGTGGTTAGCACTGTCGCCTTGCACCTCCAGGGTCTGGGTTCGATTCCCCGGCCAGGCTCGATTCCCGTCTCTGTGTGCATGGAGTTTGCATGTTCTCCCGGTGCTTGGTGGGTTTCCTCCGGGTTCTCCGGTTTCCTCCCACAGTCCAAAGATATGCAGGTTAGGCTAATTGGTGTTCCTAAATTGCCCGTAGTGTGTGATTGGGTGTGTGAGTGTGTGTATGTGTGTGTGCCCTGCGATGGATTGGCACCCTGTCCAGGGTGTACCCCGCCTAGTGCCCGAAGTCTCCTGGGATAGGCTCCAGGTCCCCCGCGACCCTGAACACAGGATTAAGCGGTATAGAAAATGAATGAATGAATGAATATTCATTTATTTCTTTATTATCTAAAAAAAGAGCACTGTTAATTAACCACAGATTAAATCAATAGTTTTTTTCCATCTGGTGTAGTGGTTAGTACTGTCGACTCGCACCTGCAGGTCCTGGGTTCGAGTCCCACCTCGGTCTGTTTGCATTGAGGTTTTGTTGTCAAACAACAACACGTTGAGATTTATTTCTTACTTCAGTACATGAGATTCATCCACGTATTTAGATTGACCCTAAACGAACCTAGTTCATTAACTGCTAACTTTAAAACACACAAATACAATAAATGTGTGTGAGTGATACAAGGTGCAGAATACAGCAGGAGGACGCGTATGCTCATTAACAAAACAAAAACAAATGTGTGTTAAAATGAGTTGTATTTTGTCCTCAGATTTTATAACTAATAATTAAATACTTCATTACATAATTTATGGGAAAATAATTAAAATGGCTGGTGCTGCCTTACAACATGGATGTTGATTATTTTCCTGTAAATGTACATATTGAAGTGTTTTATTCCACCCAAAAATTGTTGTTCTTGTGTTAATTAAAGTTATTAAAGCTCCATGATCGTTCCTGATGTTTATTTCCTTCTACACTGTAAAACAATACTTTTTACAATATACAATTTATCCAAAATTCACAATAATCTCCTTTGAACAGTTGATATTGAGATGTATATCTGCTACTTCTGCTCTGTAAAGCTTCATAACGGCTCGAATCTGAGATGCTGTTTGAGGTTAATTGGTGATTTCGGAGGCTGGTGACTCTAAATGAACGTCTCCTCTGCAGCAGAGCTCAGTTTTGGTCTTGTTCTCCTGGAAAGGTCTTCATGAGAGACAGTTTCATCATCATGGAGCTTGATGGGTTTTACAAACACAGTAGACACAATACTGTTCTTGTACGAACTGTTCCAGAACAGCTGACCTTTACAGTATGTGAAACAACTTTTCTTTCCCCTATTAGTCCACATCATCCACTAGCGAGTGAGGTCTTACTATAGAAGCGAGAACAAAGTGTAATTATTTCCCACTGCACATTTCCGCTGCACTACTGTCAAATCTGCTTTCACAGAGAATAAATCAACCAATCAGGATTCACAATTCATGGTCTACAATAAGATTATCAGTACAACACGTGCTACACGAAGGGGTTTTCCCTGAAAGCCCCCAGAAGTCATGAATAACACGGAACAAATCGGTTGAGACCTTACATGCCTCCGTTTTGTCTCTTCTGGGTCATGAACATTCATAACACGACGTAATGATTCATACCACAGCGAGCTATAAAATGTCAAAGTAGACCATCTCGTATAAAACGCTCCGCTAAACCTTCAGGACCGCAAAGCGCTTTTATGGCCAGTAAGACGCCATATTTTCCCTTGTTCCTTTATGTTTTTTCTTTTGTAAATCTTTTTATTGAGCGCCCTCGATCCTTTCAGGGTTTGAGGCTAGTAACCGGGAACAGATGCAAATTTCAGTGGGAACTAAGTGATCATTTGTTGTGGTTTTGCTGCTGGAGTTTCTCTTCTAATTGCTATATCACAGAGCTCAGCGTGGGCACGCAGACCAGAATGGAAGCGAGCGAAAGATCAGAGAAACAGACTGATGGCTTGGTTAAAAATAAATAAAAAATCCCTTTGAGCTAGGAGAATGAATTAGCCTGATGTGGCTTCAATGACCAGACTTGAAGCTATTTGAAGGAACGAAGTTTTAAAGAATCATTATTTGACATAGTTAACAAATTATTTGACATAGTTACCATGGTAACAAATTGGACTTAACACATAACTCACATAGTTATAACCCTGTGGTTATTGCATGTCATCATGGTTAGCAATCATTGTTATTATAGCTTAATGAGATAAACTACTGCACACAGAGTTTTAGCTCACGGCTATCAGATATGAGGGTGGTGCGGTGCTAATGCTAGTCAGGCTTTGCAGTACACCGTTTATTTCCTAGTGATAAAACTGTTAGCACGGGCTAATAGCGAAGCCAGTTGCTGCCAAAGCCTCGTTCTGCCTGAAAAGCCCTCGCGGTTCCTTTGCCATTTCCCTTCTTTCCAGCAGCATGGAAGTGGCTCTACACTGGCCCATTGGGATAGTATCGGTCGGCTAATGCTAATGTGGAGCAATTTGGTGTTGAGTGACCCGAGAAGCTCAGGAGAACAAAACCTTTGGCTTACTTATTCAGCATTTAGAAAAATAAAACGCTTTATTTTGTCATAAAGCAACTTTCCAGCAACCTGGATGTAGATTTACGTTCCGTAGCCAAATGTTCCAGAGGTGACATTTCCTTGACAAATTCCTCGATAAGACAAAAAGAGATTGGCTGAAATTCAAATGTCCCAATTTGTTACTTTATGTGAAAAATATTGGGTAAATATAGAAATGAGGAAAGTTCTGTCTATTCAGAGGCATGTTACACCGAATCCTAAAACAAGGTGTTTCACTGTTTAGTACTAAGTTTGAAAAGCATTCGGCATTTTCTTAATTTAAATCTACACAAATAAAAAAAATAATAAATCAGCAAAAAAAGAAAAAACAAAATCAGCTGTTTTTTCCTCTGTTTTGTGTCCATAACTCTTGAGTAAGTTCTGAAAACCTCTTATGCAATTCTGTAATTTCAAGTGAAAAGTTTGACTGCAAAATGAGATAAATCCCATTTTCACTATTTTTGGAAAAATATCAGGCACACACAATTCCGTATCCTGAATTATTTTGGTTGAAAAAACTCTTTATACATCGAGTATTGTGTGGATTCTCCTATTGCCACTTGGGCAGCTTTGGGGACCTCGGGCCATGACTCCTCAAGACCTCTGGGGGTGTGCTGTGGGGTCTTGCATCAGATTCTTTCAGTGCTGTATGTTGATGTGGTGTCCATGGATCAAGATGAGGAACATCCCACAGGTTCTTGGTTCTGGGGTGCTTCTCATTGATCGGACCAGACGGGTTAGAACTTGATTCCGGCAGGCATGAGTGAGTCTCGGATGCCCATGATGCTGTCACCTGTTTTCTGACGTATATTTATTTATTAATATTGATGTGTTAATGAGTTGTGGTGTTAAAGTTATGGCTGATCAGTGTATTCTTCTTCTAGCACTCGTTTTGCTGCATTTGGGAACCATGACACACTATAGCTTAATATTGTTAAAGAACTCTCAACAGAGGTGTAATGACTTAATTTTAATGTTAATGACTTAATGTTCTCCAGTTACAATGTCTGAACTCTATTACATCCTTATCGAGCTGCAGACAGACTCAATATGCGGTCGGTTGATGCCTAAAATTTACATAATATGGTGTGTCTATGTGCCGTGGTTATGATCTGTCATCATCTACCAAAGTGAAACTGAAACTGGTAGAGGAGAAGGCTGATGCTGCAATAAACTAAATGGTTTGCACTGCTTTTAATACCTTCTCTTTTAATATTTCAACAATTTGAGCAACTAAAAACACTTTTACTTCTTTATTCCGATTGGATGCCAGTGACAATGCACCAAAAAAACACAATCAAAGAATGAGTTTGCTTTATTTTTTTTATTTTAAACTGTATCGACATACAGAAATCACTGATACTGAACAGCATTACTGTATCGCAAACGCCACTATAATCTGATTTATATAGTGTGAAAATAAAACTTGTAAGATCTGGATTTATAGCGCTTTGCAAAATCATGCAAAAATTTAAAAAAGGCTTTATCTCATTTTGCGGTCAAACTGTTTATTAAAGGTCTGAATACTGATGTGGACAACTTGGAAAACTCAACCTACAAACCCATTATCAGATTAAACAATGAATTAAGACTGAGACTCAGTTATGTATGTTTGAGGTTGTGTTAATTTTATTGTTCGTTCAGCAGATCTGTGAATCTTCAGGCTCTAACACTCTTAAAATCTTAAATGTGTTTTTTCTTCACTGTTTTCTGAATTCATTCTGTGATCTGCACTACACACACACACACACACACACACACACACACATACACACCATTCAGGGAGTAATGAACAAGTCGAGACGAGAAGCAGCGAGGCACACACTTTCCTTAACCTCAGTCTCTTACATTACAGCAGGAGGCAATTTCCCGCTAAATGTCATTACAATGTTTTTTTTTCTTTTCTTTGCTTGAGTATGCTGGCAAAGTGGCATCATTAATTGTGTTTGGTTTTGGGCAGATAATCTCCCTCAGTAAAGCAGCCTGTAAAAACACATCGCTGCGAGTGTAATTACAGTCGCAGGCGGCGGCGCAGAGGCAAATTTATCTCTGGCTCAAATGATATTACGAGGCCACTGAGAAGCCGAGCATCGCACAGACTCCGGCTCGAGCCGAACAGCCGCGTGTACGGCAGCGTCTCGGTGAGCCCGGCACGGTGACCGCATGGCCGGACTGCTGGATAGTGGTGACGTCATGCACTCCTGATAGAACCCGGAGCAGGTATTTGAGTTGAAATGCATGAGAGGAATGAAATAGACAAAAGCTAAAAGCATTTCAAGATGTTCAAGTTAACATACATAAATATGCATCAAAAACATGCAAATAAATGAAATTTTGAAGATACAAAAATAAAAACTTACGTCACTATATGCCACTTTAATGTACAATTTAAACGAGTAACATTCAAGTGAGCAAGAGATTGATCCAGAGATGTTTTTTTTGCAAATGAATACAGAATGACATTGAAAATCGTATTTTTTTTAATAATCTTTTCAATTTATTTCATGATAAAGTATTTTTAAAAGATCATTTGCAACTTTTTTATTTCATTTGCAACCTTCTCCTCATCTCAGATGCTTCTACAACATGACTGGAGTCCACCTGCACATCACTGAATACACTCACACACTCACACTCGCTCGCTCTCTACACTGCTCGTCATTTACAGGTCACGGGAGGCCTGGAGCCTTTCCCAGAGGACTCATCAGGCAGGATGCACCCTGGACGGGCTGCCAATCCATTGCAGAGCGCAAGCACACACACTCAAACACTCACTCACACACACACTACGGGCAATATGTAAACACAATTAGCCTGATCTACACGTCTTTGTAAAACACACCGAGCTCTAGGAGAACACGCAAAAACCACACACACACACACACACACACACACACCATAGGCGGGAATCAAACCCAGACCCTGCTGGCCACAAGGCTAACCCCTGAACTCATTGATTGGACTGTTCCTGAATCTGAATCATTTTTATGTTTCATTATAGCTAAAATTATGTGTTTTGATTTGACTCTTTTTTTTTGCCTCACCTGTTTTTATCTGAATCATTTTAATCTGGATGGTTTTAGTTTAATCTCATTTATTTATTTATTTATTTATTACATACTGGTGTTCATAGATTATTTTCACCTAAATCGCTTTTCTCACATACAGTCATGTTTAATTATACGGAATCATCAAAATTGTGTTTATCGCTATGTTTTTTTTTTTATCTGAATAATTAAATGTAGCTGAATCATCAGTCCCCGCTCTTTAGTCACCAGTGACCTTGATGCGCCCGCCGGGCGTGGTCTCGGTGTCACCGCCGCTCGTCGGCCCACGTGGCTGGAAGTGGATGTGGGACGCTGGATCCTGCGGTATATTTGGATGTTTGCGTCCATGTGATCCGGGCTCATGTTTTCAGCTTTGGGCCGGGGGAAATGGGATTGTGGCCTGATTTCCTGTGTGAGGGCTAAAATAGACACGCGCGCAGCGGAGAGCCTTTCAGGCTCGGCTATTTACAGATCACACACACTGTGTGCACACGGCGGGCCAAGGAGATACGTGATAATGCTCCCTCACACGCGGCGGAGGGCGAAGGGTAGGTGGGCTGCGTGGGTGCTTTCACGCTTCTACACACAGACGCCGGGGTCGAACCCGAGACGGGAAGGGGACTGATCATCACGTCTGAACATCACGCCGTGTCGTTTCACGTTTCTGCATGTACAGGAAGGACCTTTTGAAAAGAGAAATATTTTCAACCTCAAACGTCTAGTGTGAAGTTTTACAGTCGTTTACACTCTTCAGCTATAATGTTGTCAAATATCTCAATACTATAACAGTGTGTCTATTCGTCTTTTCGTCTTCGACCCATATTTAAAACGCGCATGAAGAGCTTTTCTCAGTTCCTGAACCTGCTCGAGGATCAGCACAGGAAGTTCAACTTTCTGAAGGACGTCGTGTCCCGCTTATCTCTCTGACACACTAAGGCTTTTCAGGACTTTTCCACACAGAGCTGCGAGTGTTCTTAAAAACACAGGTTTGGTGCGGCTGCGTGCAAAAGTTTTTATACCCTGTTTTAGCATCTAATATAGTAACATGCACAAAATTAAATGCTGTTGTTGCAGATTTTATTTCATTACATATTATTATTAATATGTAATAAAATAATAATAATAATAATAATAATAATAATAATAATAATAATATATCAATAACAATATAATTAACAAGAACAAAAACAAAAATAAATATTTTCCTAATTAGCACGCATAAATTAATAAATAAATGAATGAATAAATATGTTGGCATAATAATAATAATAATAATAATAATAATAATAATAATAATAAAAAGGAGAAGGAGGACAAGAAGAAAAAGAGGAAGAAGAAGAGGAAGAAAACTAAATTTTTTACCATGACTAAAAGGATACAATTACAGTTTAGAGGTTTTATTCAGAATTACTTTCTTTCTTTCTTTCTTTCTTTCTTCATTAATAAATAAATATTGACCTTTTGATTAAACCCAACACGTTTAACATCTTTTATGACATTTCATCACATGACACTTCTGGATTGGTCAGAAGTTGTTGATTAATTCTCTGAAACAGCAGTTTTGACAGAAGCGCAGGCTTGTATTAATGCTTTATTAGTTCTAATTGTAATAACATTATCGTTTCTATACAATAGTAACGTTTCGTTTAAATGGACGTGTAAAACAGAGAGGTGAAGCTGTAGAGGGGGGTTTGTGGTTTCTTAGAGGTAGGTAACTCACTAGGTAACTTAGAAATATATATATAGTGTACTGTATATACGAGGCCTGAGAGAGAGAGAGAGAGAGAGGGAGAGAGAGAGAGTAAGATAGAGAGAGAGAGAGAGAGAGAGAAGGAGAATGTGCAGTAATTCCAGTGTTCATCACTCAGCAGTGTTGGTCAATATGAAGTAAGTGCAGTGAAGGTGATGACCACGAACACATCAATCTCACACCACTGACTCCGGCACTTTCTGCAAACAAGCCGCAGCCAGAGACGCTGCCACACCCCTGCGTCTTTAGCTCGCACACACACACGCACATACAAACACACACATGCACACATGCACACATACTTGCTTAACCACACCAAATTTCAGGAAAACATCTGCACATCATCAGGAAAGGAACCGCTGCTGCACTCAGTCTGTCTGCATCTGCGAGTTCTTCACTTTCTGCCTGCACTTCTTCATGTCAGTTTTTTTTTTTTAACTAATAAAATGTAAAAGTTCAGCTAAACTGTGCAAATGGAAATTAAAGACATCATCCAATGCTTTTGTATATATTTTTTTGTTCCACCCATTCCGACAAATATAAGCAGGCTTCATGAAAAGCAGTCCCGTCACATTAATTGGAAACAATTTCAGCTGCACATAAAAGCAGCGTCGCTCTCTCCCAGGAGAACCTGATTCCGAAAACGAGTGCAGAACTCCATCCTTCCAACTCCATCCTTCCTCTGCGTCTCAGCTCTTTATCAGACTGGAATGCAGATCAGACTAGTTTTGACCCCGGGGGTATTCTGTTACAGTCGGACGACTGAGAAACCACAGCGAGAGTTTCAGCCACACACACACACACACACACACACACACACACACACACACACACACACAGATGGACCGAGTGTCTAAAACAGGAATTTAAAATATGTGTTTGAAACGCAAAACACGTTTTTGTGATTTAACTATTTCTGTTTGATCTTGTAAACGGAAATTAAAGCAAAACAAAACAAAACAAAAAAAGATCTGTGATTTGTATTAAAATGCCTTTGGGTTTTTAAACCGCATTTAATTTTTTTAAATGTCTACAAAAAACATAGTGACACGAAGAAAAAAGGACAGTTTAGCGCTGTCTCGAGGCTCCAAGTCGCTCTTTGGTTAGAAGCAAAGTCGTATCAAAGACCAAAGATCTCTCGAACAAATCCATTTAATGAACAGCCCACGAGGAACACAGCTCCTTCTGTAAGCACTGCAGCAGCTTCAGTTTATGAAGAGCTCACAGTCAGCGCAGGCGTCTGAGCAGCTCATGAACAGTTCAGTGATGTCTGATTGTAAAGATTGCCACAGCTTCTAATTGGGAACAGTTCATTAGGGATTTTATGCAAAATTCCCCATGAACTGTTCAGGAACAGCACACCACCTTCTGTTTATGAACAGCATATGTGCAATGGAATTATGGAATAATAAAAAATTATAAACAGCTGAACTGTTCATGATTGCCAAAAGCTCATACAATCCTGTGAAAAGTTCATGAAACATTTAGCAGCTTCTGTCTGTGATTTAAGAAAACAAAAAGAAAGAGAGAAGGAAAACAGCCAAATTTATTTATTTTTGTGATCAGCTCATGAACAGCTCAACGCCCTGCAATTGTACACGTGTAGTAAATAATACCACGGGCTCTGACTGTGAACAGTTTATTACAAACATGTGTGTTTCTTTGTTCATAAGCAATGTAACTCTGAAAGTGAACTGTTCATCAACAGCATGGTACCTTCTCTTTCTGAACAGTTCATGAACAATTCAAGAACAATGCAATAGTTTTTGCTGGTGGTTTTGTCATGAACAGCCAAACTGTTCCTGTTCGCTTGTGCACAGCGATGCAGTCCTGTGAACAGTTCATGAATAGTGCTCTAGTTTCTGTCTGTGCTGCGGACCGTGTTGTTCGGGTTATGAACAGCTGAACTATTTATGTTGGTGAAGAGCTCATGAACAAATGCAGGAACTTCTGTTTGTGAACAGTTCACAGATATGGCAATAATGTGCACAGTTCATGAACCGTGTAGCATTTTTTTCCCGTTTGAATAAACAGTTCATAATCAGCAAAACTGAACAGTTAACACGCAGCACGTCAGCTCCTAATTGTGAGTAGTAAATGAATCAACTTTCTAACCTGCAAGTAAACAGTGTAGCAATGTTGGATTGTAAACAGTTCATGAACTGTTCTTAAGCAGTGCAACCCTGTGAACAGTTCGTGAGCAGGGCAACTCTGAACAGTTCTGGAACAAAAGAGAAGTTCATGCAGAGTGCAGCAGCTTCTCTTTGTGAGCAGTTTGTGAAAGATGCATCTCTTTCCATTAATAAACAACTCATAGACAGAAAATGAAAAGCCCTCATCACTGAATGTTCTTTACTCAAAAGCTCCCTCTCTCTCTTTCACTCTCTCTCTTTCTGCTTTTTTTTCCTCTCCCCTGCTGAACCGTGACATGCCTTTCACAGCAAGCCTGAAACACATCTCGCGCTGGCTCCCGGTGCAGCTATTCGCCAGAGGTTAGAGGGGATTTGTAAACACTCCGGGCGTGCGAGCGCTTTAAGTACACTACACAGCTGAGCGAGTGCCGCCTTTTCTACACTCCAGTGCACTCCTGAGGGTGTGGAGGTAGTGCGGGGATGTCAGTCTTAGGACTGGTGCTTTTGTTCAATGTGGTTTAAAGGTATGGTACAGGAGGGAGATTCTGTCATCTGTTCTTGCATCTGCAACAGATCTCAGCTAGGGATTAGTCAGAAGAGCAGGGCTAATCAACACTACCACTCATGCACACGTGTAAATTAACTTTTGAAAGAAGAGCATAGAAACAAATCTATGCTTTTCCCTACTGGGGAACACTGTTATGTTGAGGTCTGATGTTTAGTTTTTTACTAGTCACTGGACCACACTAATTGCTTTGGCACAATTGGAGATATTTAAGGTTTCATACATTGATTAGGTTTCATTAAATTGACCTACTGTAGGTTTTGGGTTCTCCTTGTGCTACTGAGTCAGCTCCAGAATTGGCGTTGTGCTGTAGTGTCTGGCACCAGGATGTTGGCAGCTAATCCTTTGGGTGATGTGGGTTGAGGAGGGGAGACTCCATGGATTGGACTTGTTTGTCTGGCATATCCAATGGGTGCTTGATCAGGTTGGGATCTAAGGATTTTGGAGGCCAGGTCAGGGACCTTGGGCTCTTCGCCTGCTGGGTGTTCTGGTGCCTGTCATTAATGGACAGCATTGATATCTTTCTTTCATTCATTCGATTTTTTTCATTTGATTTGTGCTGCATTGGCTTTTCTACTGTATGTGACCAGTCTATTGGACTGGGTTTAGACTTTGGGTGAGACTAGTGTGCCAGTTTACCGGTATATAATTGGTGATCAATGTTATTCAGTTCACCTGACAGTGGTGCTGATGTCATGGCTGATCGGTTTATAATCTAAGAATGTGGTGTTACTATTAAAACAATGGCCACTACCCGTGAATTATAGATAGGCCACACCCACTAGTAAACATCTATGGCACTAAAAGAAAGCATCCAAAAAGCATCTTTGGCAATCCACACAAGATCATGGAGAGAGAAACTGGGGCAGCATCATAGGGACAAAGTTTAAATTGTGCCTTTTGATTTTACAATGAGAGAGAGAGAGAGAGAGAGAGAGAGAGAGAGAGAGAGAGAGAATGGTTTTTCTCAAGGTGAAGAGCGGGACATCATGTGCATATTTAGCAGTTGAATATTGAACACTTCCTGTCTGTGGGTTAAGACGGTGACAAAGCGAACGATTCGAATTGGATCGGTTTAAATCACCTCCACTTCTCCTCCAGTGGCCCACGTTCAACTTGTGTTTATGATGGGTTTTTGGTTTGTGTTCCTTCCTCAATTAACCATACAACTTATGTGAATAATAACATGTTCGTGTCGCTGATAAGTTGCATTTTTTAATAAGGTTAATTAGTTAACAAAGCATCTATTGTTTTAAATTAGTAATTAAACTTGGGGGTTGTTTAATAAAACATAAGAGGTTTCAGATACAGAATTGAATATTTAGCAAAATTGCCAATATTCTACAAACAAATAAATGACTAGTCAAAGTAAAAAAAAAAACTAAAACATTCTAGTTCCCTGTACCGGGTCACGGAAGGCTTGGAAGCTATCCCAGGGGCCTCTGGGCAGGGTACACCCTGGACAGGGTGACAAACCATAGACATACCCACACACTACAGGAAATTTGGAAACACCAATAATCTGCATGTCTTTCAACTGAGGGAGGAAACTGGAGTAGCCAGAGGAAACACAACAAGCACAGGGAGAACATGCAAATTCCATGCACATAGACCGGAATCTATCCCTCGACCCTGGAGCTAAGGTGACAATGCTAACCACTACACCACCGTGCCACCCCAAACTACAAAATATGAAAAATATAAAAAATATAAATTTGTGTTCTTCATCTTTCCATCCATGCATCTGATTCTGTGTCTGTCTATCTCTCCACACAGGTTGAGTGGCTGGGCTCTGGGTGCTGTGCGTGGGACGGAGCCGTCACACAAAATTTTCCTGCATAGCTCATACACACATGCATGTATGCATACAAAACCCAGTACACGTTTAGATCTCATTTGGCTTAACAACTTTCACAGTGTATGTCACAGACTCTATTCAAAAGGAAGTCACCCAGTAGAATTTGATATACCACTCATAGGGGATTTATATGATCGCCACCAAACTGGGCCAATGTGATCTCAAGATACTGAGGATGCAAAATTGTCAAGGGATTTCTATCAAGGGATTTGTATTTTTCATATCTCAAACTGTTCAGCCGTGACGAGGCCTTAAACTTCCTGAGTGACATCACATTGAGTGACATCACAGTGTGATACTTTTTTTACAGCATCCGTGGCTTTTTTGAAGGACTTAACATAAAAATTCCCCCTATTCTAAAAATTATGTCGTCATGATATTGGTATGTCCCCATAAATGCATTTGCTCACTGTCTTTTTAGTGATCCTGGGTGGTGACGGGACGGGTGCTTGGGCCCAATCTTTGTTTAGAATCTGGAATTGACCCACAATTAAGTTAAATGTCCAAAATAGTTGACTATGTTGTTTACCAAAAGCAAAAAAATATTAATATTGGACACACAAGTCAGAAACAACATGGACTTTATGGTAGTGGAGGCACTTTATTTGTTTTTTGTAAAAAAAAAATTATTAGAAATATAATAATAATAATAATAATAATAATAATAATAACAATAATAATAATAATAATAATAATAATAACGGTAATAATAATAATAATAATAATAATAATAAAGGTAATAATAATAATAATAATAATGGCAATAATAATAATAATAATAATAATAATAATTATTATTATTATTATTATTATTATTATTATTGTTGTTATTATATCAATAATAATATCAATAATAATATCAATGTTGTGGGATACTGCTAGTGTGAATGTGGAACTTTTTTGTTTAATTCAAACAAAAGATTTACTTTAGTATTAACTCTAATAAGTAGTAGTAGTAGGTTTTAATGAAAAATGACATAATTTATTATTACCCATAATCAAAGGTTTGTACTAGCTGGATAAAAGAGGATGCAAACTTTAAGATCGTGCAAAAAAAAAAGAAGCCGAAGCTAAACTTTCCTAAATAAGTAATTTATTAATTAAAAAGGAGCAACTTAAAAAGTCAATTTGTAAACAAGTAATATCTAGAGTGTTTACAGGTAACACTATGGAATGTCCACAGAACAAGTTAGTTCCAGACACTGTTCCTTCTCAGCTGTGTATCTGACTTGTCGATGTGTATTGAATAGCCACTCAGTTAAAGTAACCGACAGACAGTGATTAGAAATATGTCTGAGTCCTAAAACATGAATAACCCTAGATGCATTAGCTTTCAGCTTAACGAACCATGTTTATTATTTACCTGTTTGAAAAAACTTGTTAGTATAACTCTACTAGCGGAAGTGCCGTCAACTCACGTTAGCCTGCTAATGCTAACCAGAGCAAATCAGGTCAGAGTTGTAACTGTTGTAACACTCATGCATTCTTTTGTGTCTTGCGTGTACTCAGTGCTAATGTTTTAATAAAAAATTTTTTTTTTTGCATTTAATAAATATGTTGCTCATATTCTTTGCTCCGTTCTGTACGTTATTCGTTTCCACCCTGAGCGTATTTGAGCCTAAGTGCACTCTTGCTTGTGTGCTTTAGCCGCTATGCTTGTTTTCCCAGCAGCCTGGAGGTCCTGACCCTGACTGGGTACACGCCAGAAAACACACAGCCTCAGAATTTACACTCCGCATGACTAAGAGGCCTTCGGACCAAACTGCGGCTAGCCGACTTACAGCGAGTCCCATTAAACGGCTCCAGTGGAGGGCTCCTTTAAAAGCAGACGTCTCCTTTCGTCCCCATGTCTCGCTGGTCGAATGTAAGTCCGGCGGGGAAAAAACGAGCCTATCACGGGGCCCTTTGCAAAATCGACCTTTTTTCTTTTAAAGTTTATTCTTTTTACCCAAATCCCTGGAGTAATGGCCTTTCCAGTGTGACTCCAAGCCTGGCTTGTAATTAAACATTCTTTTAGCTGGTTAACCAGAACTATGAAACAAAACCAGGGTGAGAGAGAATAACTTACCCCCTCCCCATCTCTCTCTTTACTCCAATCATTTAACAGTGAGCCAGTGAGCCTTGTAAACACGGCAGTTATGTCTAGAGTGGGAAACACATGAGCTAGACACACAGACTCCAAACCCCCCGCTGCTGCCTCTCGAGTAGTCTTCCTCCCTCTGCTGCGAGAACAAACACAAACTCCGTCCATAAGCAGCAGATCCAGCGCTCCAACGATACGAGACTTGAAACCTGGAATACTATTTCCGCACGGAAGCATCCTCTCTCTGAACAGATCAGAGTTTCTTTTCCTCAAGACTTTCTACATTATATAGACTTTGAAGTCTGTACATGAGCGTTGTCTCTAAAATCTCTCTATCGTCTCTCAAGTGCTTTGTACAGTAGATTTCTTTCTTCTACAACAGCGATCTTGAATCCTGTGTTCTGATCGGACGGCAGGCGTTGATTCATTTTCTGCAGGTCTATATTAAGACCTTACTCACATACACACAGACTTGTAACCTACAGCTAATAATAGCTGAATGAAAAGAACATGGTGTTATTTCACAAATAATTAAGTATGTATTAATAATTGTTAATGATGGTGAAGTTTTCTGAAAGGAGATTATTGGATTTATTATTATTGGAAGATTCAGTGTCAGTACTTTATGAAGACTAGTATTCACTTCCATAGTTCTTGCTACAGATTTATGTAATGTGATGAGCCATAGGCAGTCGTACAGTAAGATTGTGGCTTTCCAGGGTGGCCTGTAGTGGTTTGGATATCTTTTACAAATGCAAATATGGATTTCTATAACCCAAAGATCCACCATATGTTTCCGGAGGCCTATCCATGGCGTTCTGAAGTCAATTGTAGTTAACCATAGTGGCACCATGGTAGGGAGATGGAAGTGGAAGGATGGTACAGTAAGTGAGTTTTAAGGTGTTCTGTGTCATTTTTGTTCTGCATGTTGAAATACTGTATTTACATTTAGGCATTTGATGCCCTTATCCAGAGCAACTTATATTTTTATCTCATTATGCATCTGTACAGTTGAGTAAGGTAAAGGCCTTACTCTAGGGTCCAACAGTGGTCATGGGGTTTGAACCTGAGACCTCAGGAGTTAATGACTGAACTACTGAGCTACCCCATTTACAGTGGGGCAAAAAAGCAATTAGGCAGCCACCAATTGTGCAGGTTCTCCCACTTAAAAAGATGAGAGAGGCCTGTAATTTTCATCATATGTATATCTCACCTACTAAGACAAAATAAGAAAAAACATAATCCAGAAAATCACACTGTAGGATTTTTAATGAATTAATTAGTAAATTCCTCTGTAAAATTAATATTTGGTCTCCTACAAACAAGCAAGATTTATGACTTTCACAGACCTGTAACTTCTTCTTTAACAGGCTCCTCTGTCCTCCACTCGTTTCCTGTATTAATGGCATCTGTTTAAACTCGTTATCAGTATAAAAGACACCTGTCGACAACCTCAAACAGTCACACTCCAAACTCCACTATGGCCAAGACCAAAGAGCTGTCAAAGGACACCAGAAACAAAATTGTAGACCTGCACCAGGCTGGGAAGACTGAATCTGCAATAGGTAAGCAGCTTGGTATGAAAAAATCAACTGTGGGAAATTATTACAAAATGGAAGGCATACAAGACCACTAATAATCTCGCTCAATTTGGGCTCAAGATCTCACCCTGTGGGGTCAAAATGATCACAAGATCTGTGAGAAAAAAATCCCAGAACCACACGTGGGGACCTAGTGAATGACCTGCAGAGAGCTGGGGGCAAAGTAACAAAGGCTACCATCAGTAACACACTGCGGCGCCAGGGACGCAAATCCTGTAGTGCCAGGCGTGTCTCTCTGCTTAAGCCAGTACATGTCCAGGCCAGTCTGAAGTTTGCTAGAGAGCATTTGGATGATCCAGAAGAGGATTGGGAGAATGTCATATAGTCAGATGAAACCAAAATATAACTTTTTGGTAAAACCTTAACTTGCTGCTAAGTTGCATCCAAAGAACACAATACCTACTATGAAGCATGGGGGTGGAAACATCATGCTTTGGAGCTGTTTTTCAGCAAAGGATCAGGACGACTGATCCGTGTAAAGGAAAGAATGAATAGAGCCATATATCGTGAGATTTTGAGTGAAAACCTCCTTCATCAGCAAGGGCACTGAAGATGAAATGTGGCTGGGTCTTTCAGCATGACAATGATCACAAACAAACTGCCCGTGCAACGAAGGAGTGTCTTCATAAGAAACATTTCAAGGTCCTGGAGTGCCCTAGCCAGTCTCCAGATCTCAACCCCATAGAAAATGTTTGGAGGGAGTTGAAAGTCTGTGTTGTCCAGCGACAGCCCCAAAACATCACTGCTCTAGAGGAGATCTGCATGGAGGAACGGGCCAAAATACCAGCAACAGTGTGTGAAAACCTGGTGAAGACTTACAGACATATTGTGTTCATTCATAGTTTTGAAGCCTTCAGTGAGAATCTACCAATGTAAATGGTCATGAAAATAAAGTTTTCATGACCATGAAAACCATCAGGTTTCCCAGAGTCCGAAGACATGCAGATTAGGCACTAATTGGTATTGGCAAAACTTCATCCAGGGTGTATCCTGTCTAGTGGCCTGTACAGGATAAGCAGTATAGGGAATGAATGAGAAAGAGAGGGGAATTGTTGAGAAGTGTTGTGGTGTTAAAGGAATAAAACACTCTAGGGTAGGAATGATAACGATGGATGTAATGATATCATGTCGGATTAAAACACCAAACCATACCAAGTCATATGGATGTGTTTAATATAGTGGTGCATGTGTGTGTGTGTGTGTGAATTTACGTCCCAAAACAAGGTTCTCAGAGTGTAAAGGTTTCAACCAAGAGAATCTCTGCTCTGAGCCGTTTTGGCGAGAGGTCGGCGTTCTTCTTGTCGTCCGCCAGCGCTAACAGCTGCTGCTTTAGTGTGTGCAGCTGAGAGGACACTAATGGCTGATTAAGACCTCTGATTAGGGCGATTATACTGCTACTGCTCAACACACGCTTAGCTGCCTACACACACACACACACACACTGTGCAAAAAATGGGCGTGCAAATTTGTACACCCACAAACCCACAAACACACACAGACACATAGATTACAATAAAGAATGCACAGACCCCATTATCTCTATAATAATCCTTTAAATTCTTTGTGTGTGTGTGTGTGTGTGTGTGTGTGGTTCATGTTGATTAAAAGTGATGACACCTTTTTAAAAAAAAACTGTCTATCACTCTCTTCTAGCAGATTCTGAGCCCTCATCCTCCTGAGGCCAAAGTGTTCAACTGCATTGTGTGTGTATGTATGTGTGTGTGTGTGTGTGTGTGTGTGTGTGTGTGTGTGTGTGTGCATTCACTCATGTTTGCTTGAAACGTACACAAAGCATCAACCATTCCCTTTCTTAACATTATCGTATCATACTTGTCCTCATTTCTATTTCAGCCAAATATCACACGCGTATCAACACTATAATGGCGACACGCCCCTGTATGTGCAACCCGGTCCGTGGCATGTCCTTGGTGAACTTCCTTTTTTCCGGATGTATTCTCCTGTAACTGTTAAAGTAATGCCCACTCTCACACTGAGCAGGCTTCCCACTAGCTGTTGGAGCATGACTGTGTGGATTCGTGTTCATTCACACGTTCTAGCAGAGTGTGAGTGAGCTCAGTCAGGGCTCTGTGCAGGACACTCGAGTCCTTCTAATTCACTCTTAAAGCTCCATGTGTTCCAAGCTCTGGCTTTGTGGATCTCACAGGAGCATTGTTGTACAAAGGCGGTCTAAACTGTTATAAACTTCCAAGTTACAGTCAGGTCCACAGATTTTACAACAAAGATATGTTTTTTTCCCACATTCGACAACGACATTGAAGTGAAACACTTAAGATGCGAGTGAAGTCAAGACTCTCAGCTTTAATTCAAGGGGTCTGTGGAATGTGGAATTAAATTGTTAAGAATTACAGACATTCTCTCTCTCTCTCTCTCTCTCTCTCTCTCTCTCACACTCACACTCACACACACACACACACACACACACACTAATGGAACAAATTAACACAATTACAGACATAAGGAAAGTCGTTTGCTGTCAATCTCTGCCCAAAGTCTGGGGTGCACATACTTATGCTACAGGACATGGAGTAAATGTGTTGGAGCTGTTATAGTAGTTAAAAGACTATCTATCTATCTAAAATAATAATAATAATAATAATAATAATAATAATAATAAATAATTAGGTTATATTTTTTAATAAAATTAATCATTTCATTAATACATTTTAAAAAATACAGTCAAGCTTTTTCTATATATATATATACACATTTTAGTTCCATTTATTTATTATTAACTATTTATAATTGATATAATTTAGATTTGAAAATATTTTATGAACCATTTATAACCAATATAATTACAAAAAAATTTTTTATCCTACAGTCTAAGGAAGAAACAAAAACTGATTTATTACTTTTTTCTATTTATGAAGCTGGATTATTTATTTAGAATTATTTAACAGGATCAGATTAGTTTTTTATTTTATTCATATATTTAAAAAAAATGAAATATGTATGGAATTTATTAGGTTTGGAAAAGTGTTGTGTAAACTGTGTGGATACCATTAATCAACCATGCAACCTGTGCGTATCAATGAATGAATGAATGAGTCAATCAATCAATCAATCAATCAATAATGAGAAACTATATTAAGTCAGATATGTGTGATGCTATAACACACGCTCACGAGCAGTTAGAGCCTGGTGTTACTTCATCAGATAATTTAGAAGTTGTTTAGAAATAAAAGTTAGGTAAGAGAGCTTTTCCCCGCGTGCTGCCGCGAGATAGGAAGGACGCTGACGGAGACGCTAGGGCCATTAAGTTAGCCGTTATTAAAAATAGATATGTTTGTACAGGAAGCATTAAGTGTGGGCTGTAAGTAAGGTGCACTTAGGCCTCCGGTCCTTTCCGTGCTATCCTGATATGCTCGTGTTTTATACTCTATACTGCTCATGAACATCTGAGATGCTTTATTACACACACTGAGGGAAGGCCAGGGGTTTACCGTGGGCATGAATAGGAAAAAAAAAAAAAAAGGAAAAAAAAAGGAAAACAAGTTTATCACTGGTGATGTTACGGGAGATTAGATACTCACTCTACTGTTACAGATCTCAGGAATGTGTCTCAATATCAGGAATCACTGAATTATTTAGACAACAAAAAACAAACAAACAAGCAAATGGAATATAAATACTTAAATAAATATATTAAACTAATTTATTTTACATAAACAATTAATTTAATAATGCCTCCAAAAACAGGCATGTGGTTTGTCTATTATATGTTAATCCGTTGGTGTATACTGTATTTATAGTTTTACTCAGAGTTTAATAAAATAAAAAATCGAGATAAGAAACAAATTATTTTTAAAAATGATAACAGCTAAAATTTTGATATTTTTTATCATCACGTTTTCCCTAAATATATTATTATTATTATTATTATTATTATTACATTTTCATCTAAGAATACATTTCTACATGAGCCTTTAATCATTAATAAGTTAACCAAAATCTGTAGGAATCATGAGAGTGATTAAAAGACGGCTACACCAGGCTGAACAGGTTCTCATTTTAAACCTGAATGGAATAAATGAATAAATATATATACAGGATCTGGAATTTAAGACTCAGCTCAGTAGGTAAGTCAGAGCCATATTTAATGCTAAATGCCGCTTATTTCTGTACTGTATCGCACCGAAACAGGACGGAGAGACGGGACGAAACCTAAGCAGAGCACTTTGCTGGCAGTCAGCTCGTTCGTCAAGCTAACGAGGAGGACGAGCCGCGAGTCTGAAGGTGAAATGAGGGGAAGGAGAAAGGCGTGGTGCTTTAACTCGCATAAAAATAACTCCTGGGTAAAAGACAGTGTACTGATATGCGGCATATCACCGTTCTGTACACCGGTGCAGCTCACTTTATTTACAGTCAACTGGGGCCTTAGCTCAGGACCTTCAGATATGACCAGACTTGGGAAAGAATAAAAATCTATTAAAAATACAGATACATTTTTTTACACAAGTATTCAGTGACTGCGGAACACCTATAGATGATCTTTTATTTCATATTATGGATGTAAAAATGTCATCGGATCAATACCCGCACAAAGGCACTGAGTATTTTTATACATACACTTTTTCATGGCGTCAAATTGGAGTCTGACATTTAAAAAAGAAGCAACATGAAGCTGATTTCCCGAACGGATCGCTTCCTTAGCACTTAGCGGAAAACGAAATCCAATATGGCCGCCAGTGGGGTCATGGAGTTTAATAAAGAATTTTGTCAACTATTTTAAATTTTAGTCTTAGTCTTAGTGCCAGAATAAAAGTCCCTGTTAGTTTTTATCATATTTAGTCAATCTTATTTTATTATTGATTAGTCTTGTTTTAGTCGACTAAAAGTCTGGACTTTTAAGCCTAATTTTAGTCAGAAGTGTTTTAGTCTAATTTTAGTCAATGAAAACAATTAGATTATTATTAATTAACCCTACAGGCAATCTAGTCTAGCCAAAACTATTTTTTTTTACAAAATAATTATCTTAAAATTTTAAATGTATTTTTTCATCTGATGGAATTATATTTATTTTTAACATCACAATAACTTTTTTTTACTTTTTAATTATTATCTATGTGAATTTACATACTCAGACTGTTGTTGGGATACTGTAGCTCCTATGGGTCACAATTATCTGCTAATCTATTAGCTTAATGTGTTTGGCAATAAAATAACATAAGATAAAGTACAACACAACATAATTACTGTATGTTAACATGTGGTAACATGTGGCTGTAAACCTGTGTGATTATTATGGTATGCCTTGATGAGTCTCTTCGGGTTTTTGGTATTTTTCCCAGAGATTGTGTGCCCCCACTGTTTCCCCTCCGTTATTGCGAAATAGTTCTCCGGTTCAATATGAAGATAATGAGCCCAAATATACTGCTGTGACGACGAAGAGTTAAAGATGACTGAGCTTGTAACATCCCGTCACACCGTGCAAACTACTCCTGATACACCGCAGCTCGTGCCATAATAAATCAACACCATATCGCAGCGGATTGTGATGAACATTATATGTTGACGGAAATAAAGACAGGTGTTTTATTAGTTTTATTTTAACTACATTTTAGCCTCATCTTTTTTCGGCAACAATAGCGCATGCTCATTTCGTCACTGTCAATGTTCATAGATATCGTCTCGTCAGTGTCATCGATATTTTCCGTCATTATTTTCATTGACCAAATCATCAACACTAGTTACCCGGAATGCAAGTACAATGTAAGTAACAGGGGCCAAAATCCACAACCCTCGTTCCATGCAAAAATGCATTCCATAGTTCAGCTAAGACCCATATGAAGCTTCTGTGGTCCTACTGAGCTAAATCGAGTGGGTATATTTCCAGGATATAAGTTACAGGATGGAAAATACAAATTTATCTTTTTTTTTTTTTTTTTCAAAAATAGCCATATTGCTAACTGGAGCTCGCAAAATGTGGAGCAAGATGTTCAGGATGAGCAAATAATAATTTTCACATTTTATATGGCATCCACATTGGCAACCTGTCCAGGGTGTACCCCGCCTCGTGCCCTAAGTCTCCTGGGATAGGCTCCAGGTCCCCTGTGACTCTGTTCACATGATAAAGCGGTATAAAAGAAGAATGCAGATGAAGATGATGCATCCATGCATAGTTATGTTGATCATTACCAATAATATTTCAGTACTATAGGACTGTATACTTTAACCACCAAAGCAGCTTCCGGTACACGATAAATTAAAAATCCCTTAGAGTAGGCGTCTTACCGGACTGTCCCCTACATAGACCTCAATCTCAGTCTGAGTTTACTGCGTAATTTACTGCATGCGTTCGTTAAAAAAAAAAAGTTATGCATGAATACAGCACACCAACACACACACAAACACACACACACACACACACACACATAGACCTCGCTGCTGTTTGTGCTGAGTCCGAGCTTTTCGGGCCGGAGAGAAGGCCAGTGCTGAGATGCCTGCAACGTGGACATAATTAGCAAAGTGGAATTAAGCCCGCACGATGTCGGCTAAATTTAGCACAGCTTGATAACTCGGCTGTTTAAAACGAATCCCTCTGCTGCGTCCGGAAGCTCACGGAGAGAGAAGGGATAAATCCCTTATGATGTTATACGACCCCTGTTTTAAAGAAGAGACGAAATGTGGTACAGGTGAAACGAAGACTTATATAGTATTAGAAAAAACAAACGAAAGAAAGAGGATTGTTTAAGGGCGTTCAAGTCAAAGCTGGACTTTTCATTGTGCAGAATAACGGAAAACTCCCTTTATTTCTCGATGTAATCGCCTGCTACACTAATGCACTTATCCCAGTGTTTCACTCGTGCTTGGACAACATCACGGTATAGAGTATTCTCAGGACACCGGAGCCGTGAACAGACTGCCTGATTCACGTCTGAAACACTGGTCTCCCAGGAACTCCTTTAATGTCTCAAACATGTGGACTGCAGTGGGCTCCGAACCACTTTTTTAATCACTTTTTTTTTTTTTTTTAAATATTTGCTCTGTTCACTTGTCAATTTATGTTAATCAATTTAACGCCCTTACTCAGCAAAAATTTCATCATAAGTCCCAGTTTGACTTGAACGCCCTCCATAATTCATGTCGCGCTATTTTATCCAGTGTGTTTCTACTCAGTGGAGTCCAGAAGTGAAAATATTGTAGATTATGTAGATTAGATAATTAAACAATAATTAATTGATAACTGTACTTTATTGTTTAAAGAAGGAAAAAAAGATGTGTGTGCAAATAAAATAATGACATGTGGTCAATGTTATGTGCGTATACAGTAGATCCACTATGAACATGCCTAAAGATGGTGAAAAACTTAAAACTACTGTTCTACCTTTAGCTCAGTTACTGAACGCTGACACTGGAGACTCCTTCCCTGCATTTCTCCTTGTGAATGAATTGTTACCATAGAAACAATAACGTTTTAGTGGTGTAAAAATAAATGTATCTATATTGAAGATAAAATTTTTTTTTCCCAACTCAGCTTCCTGCACACACTCTGCTCTGCATCACACTTTCTATCGCTCTACATGGATATCTATATTTTTAACCTTAAAGCCGGGCCACGCTGTCTTCACCCCGCACGGCTATATTTATCCCTCACGCCTCCATCTCCGGTTTCCATCGCCTAAGAGCAGGTGGAAGATAGAGGGTGAGAGCAGAGCTCGCTTTCTGCCGGGTCACACCGTCCCGGGACACGGAGAGGAGACGAGGCTGTTCATAAACATGACTGACGCGATACGAGGATCCTCAGCTCGCAGTAATGTGAGGATTTAAATAAATCACTGGAGGTTTACTTCTATTCTGATAAAATGTTGTGCTTGCTAGTTCTTTGGACGTCACCCAGGGATGCTGACTAGCGAGCAACGGTTTGTCAGCGCGCAATACGTATACTTTTTCCATCATGCAGCATTTTTGTGAATCTCTCTGACTGGTGTGTTGCACATTCTGTCATTTTGCATAAAGATCTCTGTTTCATCTTCATTTTTATCCCCCCCAAGATGTCTTTAAATCCCAACTTCATCCCGTCTCAGCTTTGGCATTTACTTGACATGAGCTTCACTTGCTTGTTTATTCTGGTTCTTACAAATAGCGCTTCTCGTTCCAAAAAGCTGTAACTCATGCACAGAGCCACATGGATCCGTAGATCTGGTGCAGATGCGTTTACAGACTTTCAGGAAGTTCATTTCTACTTAATTATTTATTTTTTTGCACATGAACAATCAGGCGTAAAAATCCCATCTACACTGTAACAAATTGATGTAAATTTACAGGACGTTTTTTTTACAGTTCCCGACTGTTTTTTCGAAATACTGCACATTACTGTAAAAGAAACAGCATTACTGTGATTTACAATATTTAACCGTAAATATTGTATTTACAGTTTAATACACTACAGTATACAGTATTTAACTGTAAATTAGATAATCAACACACTTTAATGAAAACTTCAGTAAGTGCAAGTACTTTTGCTGATTTTATGGGCCTCCGAGTGGCGCAGTAGGTTAAAGCGCTCGCCTAATCATCCGGAGATCGCAGGTTCGAATCCCGGGTGATGTTCAATTAGACACGACTAGATTGGGGGGAAAGAATTGGGCAGGACTAAAAAAATATATATTTTTTTAAAATGCTGTTAAAAATACAACTTGTCCGACTAATTATTTACCACTAAAATACAGTAAAAGTACAAAATCACAGTAATAAACTGTATATCAAAATACAGCAATTTACTGTAGTCTATTTCTACAGTACAAATACTGTAATAAAACTGCATTTTACTGGCAAAACTGTTGCCAGTAATTTACTGTAATTTTACATGAAATTTTTTTACAGTGTTAGTATTGTCGACTTTAAATCACATTTCAAAGTTGTAAAAACGACTCAGAGTCAAAGTCACTCGCAGTGTATAAGCCTCGTCCTCATCATCGTCGTCACGTCGTTTCTGGTATTAAAGTCTTTTTAAACTTTACGTGTTGACGAGGATGTGATGGAGCAGGAAAGAGCATTTTTGAAAGATGCAAACTCAAAATAATTTATTTCCTTGTGATATCGAGATTCAAAAATACATTTATATAATTTATATGGCAATGTTTATAATATGTTATGATAATGTGTGTTTTATATCATGTATACATTTAAAATGCTGCTATAAACAAGTTTTGGTCCAGAATTCATCAAGCGTGTCTATATGATGGACTTTTGCCTCCCAGAAACCTTCCGATTCCATAAACCTTGTTAACAGAAGCATTAAAAAAGCTCAGGAGTGCATACAGTATATTGCGCTTTACAGAGGAGCGGAAAAAATAGAAATGTCATTTAAATTATGGGTAAAAAGTCAAGAGCCTGTGAGAGGCACATCATTATGTACAGGGTATAATGCCTTCTGTTTACGCTGTATGGTACACGCTCATTTGTGTCAGGGTGCTAAATAACACACACACACACACACACACACGCACACTCACACACGCACGCACACACACACACATACACACGCACGCACACACACACACATACACACACACAAACACACACACACACAGTTAAAAAAAAAAAAGCTGGTTCAAGTTGGCAAATTACCCATAATCCTTCACATTGCCACGATTTCCTCCAATGACCCAGACAACTGTGTTTAACTTTAACTTTCTATTTCACCTGAATGTCATGAAAGTCAAGACTAGACGGCGGAGCTTAAAAACCAAACAAACAGACA
>CM060131.1:18677454-18754954 GCA_030522415.1 Channallabes apus
TTTGTCCCCATCACCTCGGGTGACTCTGTCCTGCTTTCCTCCAGCAGGAAAGACTGAAGCTGGAAGCGAGCCAGTTCCCGATCCTGTACCCTATTTAAAGACAATACTGAGCTATACAGTAGGAAGGACGGGATAATGTTAGCATCTCGTTTTTTTTTTTTTAGGATAAAGACACTAACATGAGCGTCACCGTGACCTGATTTAGTGACATTGAGACTGTTGCAAATATAAAGATTTCAAAGAAATAAATAAACAATTAAACAAACAAATACTGTAATAATAATATGTGTTTCATGTGTAAGTTTCATTTGATACACAGCTGATATTATTATGACATTTCTCAACACCCAGGCTAAAGAAGAGCGTCTTGTGTCTCGACTCCAGCGTTCCAGCGTACAGAATCAATCATGCTCACTGGACTGCGAGCTAAAAGCCCTTTTCATGCTTCAACAGCATTAGCGCTAACAGCCTCAATCCCTCACAAGAACTCAGATCCCGGGACAGAAATCTGACGAGATGTTATACGCGTCATCTCACAAAACACGCCGGACCTCAAGAAAAGACGGATCTCGAAACGACAGATACGTGACTCCACCTTCTCCCCGAGAGCTCGGCCTGAGGGGGTTCACATGGCCGGCTGCTCTGCAGCTCCACAAGGGAAATATATTTTAAAAAATCACCAGCACTTATTATTATTATTATTATTATTATTATAAATTTGAGTCATAAATAGTGTAGTGTTTGTTTGTTTAAATTTTATATTTGGTTTGTTTTTATTGCTATTCCAAAAAAATAAATACCAATTATCTTTTATATTTTTTATAAAGAAATAATAATAATAATAATTATTATTATTATTATTATTATTATTGCTGTTACTATTATTATTATTATAACTTCTTACAAGACTATTGTCACATGTTTTCCTTTTGTCCCTTTTTTCTTTACTTCTTTATTTTTTCCCCCTCTTATTTACTCTTTAACCTTATTTCTGTCCTTCAGGTTTATTAATATGTAAATAAATAAATAAATAAATAAAAAAAACACAGGGACTGTGCTCCTGTGCTAAGATGATAGTGATGTGTGCAATCAAACCTATTTCAGCCTCCATTAATAAGAGAAAGAGATTTAGCATTTTAAGTTACCTTATTCTTCAGGGCGGGGTTTTAGGGGCGGAGTCACAGTCACAGGTGTAGGAACTTTCTGGTAGACCTGGAGCAGGAGACAGAGATCAGAGAAGATGAAATCCTCTGTGTTAGAAAAGGTCTCAGTAAGGGTCAAAGGTCACGGCAAATCTAATACCAAACATAATTTATGGCTCGTAAAAAAGTCGGAACTTCCGGAACATTTTGTCACCTGATGGTCCCCGCCCACTTACCAGCTCTCACACTTTCAGACAGCAGAGAGCCGAGGGAAGGGGTGCTGGGGGGGGGGGGCACTAAGCCACACCTCCTCTGTGAGACATGAAACCAGACAACCTTATCTAAACAAGTAAATAGCCAGATAAATAATAATAAGTACAAGCGTGAATGTAAAATAAAGCAAGAAAAAAATGTAAAGAAAGAAAGAAAAAAAGACGTGAGAAAGCCAAAGAAAGAAAGAGGAAAATACATTTGTTTAAAAACAAGCCATGAGTCACATGACGCTAATCTGCATTACAGGTCCTGCTCACGCTGCGCTGGGGGGCGGGGCTTCGGGGAAACTGCAACTCGCCCTTTTCCACATACAGGAGCTTACAGAGTGACGTGATTGGCTGGTGTCACTTTAATTGACAGGCCTCGTCAGTCAATCTAACTCACAGACAGAAGAAAACGTTATCTCCTTTAATTAGGAACACACACACACACACACACACACACACCTGCACGTACGCACGCACGCAGACATCATGTCATTACAGTAAGATAAACAAACGTAACCACCCCCATCCCCCATACAAACACACACACACACACACACATAAACACATGCATGCATACACACACACACACACACACACACACCACAACCGCCATGGCCACCACAGGAAGCTCTCATCTTTATTTTATCTTCTAATATTGCTTTATTCTTTAGATCCACCATCTCCATCCTATGTCAAACACACACACACACACACACACACACACACACAGTAAGAAGCAGATAGACATTATAAACACAAGCGCACGTAAAATGTCATTGATGTTAAAATTATATGTATCTGACGTTTCCTTTAAAAGTGCATGTGTGCGTATGCGTGCATGTGTGTGTGTGTGTGTGTGTGTGTGTGATACGATAGGCATTATGAAATGACTCAGCACTTGAACGCGGGACGGAACACACTCTGGCTCTACCATGACGAGAGAGAAAAGCTGTATAGTATATTTAGTCATTTTACTTCCCCTAAATGAATCAGTATGAAACTCTAAGTAAAGGCCGCGTGTGAAGCCGCGCAGTTATTAACCCTCGCCGCTCCGCCGCCGCTCGGGCCTCGGGGTTACTATACAGTCACGAGAACATGGAACGCAGGCGTGTTAAAGGAGGGAGGAACCCGAGGAACCCAGAGAGAAGCCTCGAGGAACCGCGGAGAAGATGTGAAGGTCCAGTGAGACGAGACGAGACGAGACGGCGGGCGTGGCAGGACGATGTCGCTTGCGCAATCCGTCTAGAGAGTCTAGAGAGCGCAAATGATCAGAATCAGAATCAGAAAGAGATTTATTGCCAAGTACGCTTGCACGTACAAGGAATTTGTTTTAGTGACGGAGCTTCCAGAACAAAAAATACAAATGACAAGACAAAAACAGCATGACGCAAAAAAAAAAAAAAAAAAAAAAAAAAAATTTTAAATGGTTGACATCAAATGATCAGACTGATTACACACTTACGTTTAAAATAATCACAAGAAGACTGAAAGAAAATTTAACCTGAAAGAAAAAACGGCAATTAATTGTTTGCTTGTTTGTTTGTTTGTTTTTGTTTATATACTTTATGCAGATCAAGTGAAGCATGAAGTAACTAAACAAAAGTGAATGAATAAGAAAGAAAGATGCCAAGGAGGCAAACAAACAAACGAATAATTCACAACTGATCATTGGTGAAAGAGCGAAAGAACGAAAGAAAGAAAGAAAGAAAGAAAGAAAGAAAGAAAGAAAGAAACAGAAGGAAGTAAATAAATAAACAAATAAGGAAGGAATGAAAGAAATAGAGATAAAGATACAGAAGTTCATAAACAAGTAAATAAGGAAGGAAGAGAATAGAAAGTAGATAGATAAGCAAAGATAGACAAACAAACAAACAAACAAATAAATAAATAAATAAATAAGGAAGAAGAGAAGGAAGAAAGATGATATAAAGTGGACAAATAAATAAATGAATAAATAAATAAACTGATGTCATTTAGTTGTGAGTTTAGTGTGAAGTTGTGTTTCGTCGCAGCTCTGCGGGGCTCCTGAGGGCCCGGGTGTTAGATTTGCCCCCTTCACCTGCACTCGGGCCTCGGCGGTTAGAGTCACTGTGCAGTGTTACACACACACACACACACACACACACACACACACACACACACCTCGTTATCAGCTCTGAGCCGACCTCCGAGCCGCTTTCAAGGACGAGGAGCGCTAACCAGAGACCTGCGTGTTCCACCCGAGTGTGTACACACACACACACACACACACACACAGTTGGTCTTCTGCTCGACTCGGCCAGGTGGACGCCGTGTGAACGTACGAGTGAGGGATTTCAGAGAAGTGTATAAATAGGAGGTGAAGAAAGAAGTTTAGAAAGGAACTGCACTCGCTTTATTGTTTTCTCTCTTTCTGTCACACACACTCCTACACAAACACACACACGCCTCTCTTCTGCAGTATGTCCAGGCTTCTCGGGAAAACCCCCAGAGTCGTGACACACACAGTTTCGGTGTGTTAACGTCTTTTTCCAGACGTTCGCTCCTTGATCACTTAAGTGTAATTACTCAGATCGCTCCAAACTTACACTAGGCTTCCTCTTCTACTTCTCTTTTAATATTTTACCCTGTGTGTGTGTGTGTGTGTGTGTGTGTGTGTGTGTGTGTGTGTGTGTGTGTGTGTGTGTGTGTGTGTGTTAAGCGTGCACGACTGTGTGTTTGTGTACAAGTTATAAACGTCTTCCAAAGCCTTGTGCAAACACAAGCTCTTTAGCCAGAGGACAGATTAGGGACGCGATGTGTTCGGGCCGCGGTGTTACACGGTTACACAAACAAGCAGCCATTATCGAGATCACACACACACACACACACGCGATGACGACTACAAGTTTTATGAGCCACGCAACATTAAAACAGCAACAAAATAACAGCAACAAGCTGAAAATATAAATATAAATATAAATATAATAATAATAATAATAATAATATTCACCATAATCACCATCTGCCACTTCACTTTTTTCCCCTAATTGAACCCATGCAAACGCATCTTTTCCACCTTTAATGTGAAACCTCATGTCGTGTTTGTTACTCAGAACGAAGCTGATGTTCGAAAACCACGTCTCATAGAATCACCTCTCATTCTAACTGACCACCAAATCATCTCATTCTGCAGGTTTTTCTTGACATATTCATGGTTTCTGCTTAAATCAAAGAGGAGCTCACAGTCGAAACGTCAACAATTAGGACACGCATTAGCTGTGCTGTGGAACACCATAAAACGAAGCCCCCAAAAACAGGACGTTCATATAAAACTTGGAATTGTTTGAATATTTTCACTCTCCTGTACAGCAGGTGGCAGTATGCATCTGGTTGGGTTGTAAGACATCATTAAACAGAAAGTGAAGAAGAGAACGAGGACGTTAACCCTCACTGAACGCCTAATGTTATTGATATTTCGGGGGAAAACATCTCGAGATCTCATGTGCATTTCTACTTTATGATCCACGGCTACGCAGGTCAGAGGATGAGGTTGGAGATTTCAGGGGACATTTGCAGGTACAATTGGCTTTTATATCTGGTTCTGGTTCTGTATCTGTGCTCGAAATGGCCTTTTCCAGCAGACTTGGGCGTGGTTCCAGAGCACTGTGGAACGCTTGTGTTCTCACTGATCAAAATAAACCAAACTTTGGGGTCAAATGCCCTCAAAAATGGACTCAGGGACCCAAATGTGAAAGCACTCTAAGAGAGGCAGCTGAGAGACGTACAGTACGGTACAGCATGTAGGACCTTCTAGGACCGTCTTGGATCCGGCATGTCTGAGGTATGGGAGTAGACGTGAACCCTAATTGTCTTACCAAACAAAGCATCTAAGCCCAAGTTATTCACGCTTTATGGTCTGATGGAACCAAGGTAGAACCCAGGGCGAAGCATGGTGGTGGGAGCGTCATGCCTGTAGAGCTGCTTGTCTCCAGCTAGAACTCAGGAGATGGTCAAGATACAAGGAACCATCGATAGAGCTCCAGTAAATCAATTTCTGCTCAAAACCTTCCACACCTCTGTTAGACAGCTGGAAATTCCTCAGGGTGGAAATGTGACCTCCAGGACAATAATAACCCGAAACATGCATGCGAGTCAACCGAGGGATGGCTTTAGAAGAAGATGAAGAAGAAATCGTAGTAGTGAAAATCTGTAAAAGGACAACATGAAGAGGGCAGTGCATTGGAGATCCCCAGGTAAGTTGAAAGAATTTGTAGATGTGAAACTTGTTTTCTGCAAGAAAGACCTATATACAGTATATCTATATATATATATATATATATATGGTAATTAGGTACGTAAGGAAAAATGAGAGAAAGAAAGAGCACAGTGTTGAGCAAGACTGATGTAAGCACAATAATGGATAAATCACAGTTCAGGACAAAGGAGACCAGAAGAAGAGGGACGACTTAAAAGCTCAGTATGTGTGTGTGTGTGTGTGTGTGTGTGTGTCTCAGCATTGCTTCAGGAAATGAACGTGGGCTTCCTGGAGGAAACAGATCAGTGTAATGACTCGGCGAGAGCTTCTCCTGCTCCTTCACTGACCTCCGCGCATCCTCTGAAAATCACACACACACACACACACACACACACACACAAAACCACAACTGTCCCAGATGCACGACGCACGGTGCACCCTCACACACATTACAGACGCGACAAAGAATCTCTACAAGAACCGAGGAACGCATGAAGCCCCTGGGATAACTCCGGGCTGATCTTATTGTGATGGAGATGTATTCACGGCTCTGCGTTTCATTCTTAAATAATCTGCATTAGAAATACGAGTCAAACACTTTAGAAGGTGTTCGGCATGGTGCGTGGTTTTTCAGAATAAATAAATAAATAAATAAATAATAGACAAGTAAAATCCAAAACTTTTTGGGGAGGAAGTATATAAGTAAGTAAGTAAGTAAATAAATAAATTAATAAATAAACATTTAAAAATAAGTCAAATATTTTCAAATGTTATATACCAATATTCTTTTATCCTTAAAAGACTTAAAAATAAGATCAAATTAGTATATTGTTATATACAAGCTTGATCTTCTTAAATATTAGGAAAATGTATTTAAACATTAATCAGCTTTTGCTTTATGAACATTTTCTGAATATAAATAATACATTTTAATTCAATAAATAGATACGTATATAATTTTAAAGTGTACAATAATAATAATTGAGAATTGGATAAATCTACTTTAGAGAGAGAATCAAGGGGAAAAAATAAAAATAAAGTGTACAATAGTATTCTATCTTTATTTTAGTATTAGGATATATAGATATATATATATATATTTTTTTTACCTTTTCAGATTATATTCCCAAACTTTATATTAATTCATTTATTTTATTTTATTCATTTAATTTCATTTTCATAGTATTTTTAGTTGAAACCAAAATCTCACACACACACACACACACACACGCTTCTCTGTTAAAATGATATTTCGACTGACTTCTTCACATCTCACACATTCCATCCTACTGTGTGTTTCTTTCCGCGGGTCGTTAAGGCCGCCTGTTTTATTTACATCTGAGGTTATTTTAATCCAATCGATAGGAGACAGATTAATTTCAGCATTAATTCTCCCTATAATTAACTTTCAGTAATGAATGTAAGAACGTTTGGAAGTTTCTGATTGGCCAGTTGGTATAATTATGAATTAATTAGGAATGATCAGACAGATGCTGCATAGTTGAGTTTGGAGGCACAAATTATCTCTCAGGGATGAACAAACTTTGGTCCGAAAGGTTCAGATGAACCTTCAGACACCAACGATGGAACTGGTGAAGGTGTGGGAAGCTCAGATATGTGCAGGTACAAGAACAGCATGTTAATCAGTTTAACCTGGAACGAAGAGTCTAATTTATCATCAGATTGATCTGTTATTTGTTTGTCCACATGATATTTGTCCAACCTGGGCTAATTGTGCATTAGTCAATATTTAATTGGTGTAAAAGTAACTTTTCCAGCCTTTACACTGATCGCTCACTTGGTGCTTCCAGCTGTGTTGTACACTTTACCTTTTATGGAGTTTTATGGGCGTCGCCATGTGCAAATCTTATGGGAAACTCAAGTTGGCTCTCGCAAACACTCACACACAACCGAGTCTGAATTTAAACATCTAATTGAATTAAGTTATTCAGGTTTGGACTATAAGAGAGAAGCTACCATGTACGTAGGAAAAAAGAAAGAAAGAAAGAAGTGGATGGAGTGAAATGATGTGGATTAATGCTGAGTTTCCCAAAGTAACGTAACGCAAACATCATGATGAAATAAGATCACGCTATGATAAGTGATGAAGCGACAGTCATACTGAACTTTCTCTCTGTCTCAAGTTTAAGACTGCAATAACAGATGCACTTTTTGTGTGTGTGTGTGTGTGTGTGTGTGTGTGTGCGTGCGTGCGTGTGCGTGTAAATGAAATATTTTCGTGAAAAATCATGTTATACCTCCTAAATACTGCTCATGAATCGTGTAGCGTTGCTGCGGCCTTGAGGAACCCATCGCACACACACACACACACACACACACACTGCCCCTTTCTAACCAATTAATCATGGGGGAAACTGTTTTGAACCCTCATGAACGACACTTTTCTATCCTCTTAAACCGACTAAACAGATCACACACCCTGTTTTTGTGTCTAAATAAATAAACTAATAAAGACTTTCTCAAGCGTTCGACTGCATGACACTTTATAAGGCATCGCAGTACGAGTTGCATTTCTGCCTCATGAGCTTTCCGGAAAGGGTTTAGACACATTGACTGACACACACACTCTCACACACACTCACTTAAACCTAGGGATCGTTTAATTGTCCTATCGTTAGTCTAGAAGGTCAACGGGTTCAATCGCTCCATGTTCCAGATGTGCAAATTAACACTGACTAATTATTATTATATCCTCAATTAATTACTATAAATACTATCATTTTATGCTTTCATGGGTATTTAACTCTACCACCAAGTGCCTGAATCTTCTGTAAGGATCTAGAGTAGACCTTTACTCCTGTATCATTTGTTTTTTAAACATATTTCTATTTACACATGTGCATTAAAGGCGCAATATGTTAAGGTTCCGGGCTCGGATGGAAAATTACAGCCGAATACGGTTGAGGTTTTAACCTGCTTTGGATGTTCCAGACACTTTGTGGTGTTTTATACAAGCTGCAGCGTAATCCTTATTCGGTGGAAAAAAAATGATGTAAACGTAAAAACGATCTGAACGCAACTTTTACCACATGTGTAGATTTTCGCTGTGAATCACATGTAAAGCGACATAATTAAACACTAAACACTAACACACATGTCTAGCAAAGCCAGATGCAAAAATTATAATGTTGGAAGTCTTCAAGCTTCTGTTAACGTTCACACACAAAAATAAGATGAAAAGATATTTTAATAAGACTTTAGTGCGCGAGAAAGATTGATTTCTTGGTTGTTGTTTTTTTTTCCCCGATTCAGGATATGAAACCTCTGACAAAAACCTGTGGCTTACGAGAGCATGTACCAAAGCGCCGGATGAAGCTTATGACACATCGTCGTCCTTTATAACGCACAGACATGATCTGCTTTTTGCTTCTTTTTTTTCAAATTTTTTTTTTTTTTAATCAAATATCAGTTTTTCAGTTGTACAATCTGATTTCAAGACTCGCTTTAATCATCGACTCTGCAGCTCAACATCTGCAGCGCTTGTAGTGCATCAAGTCAAAAATAAATATAAATATTATAGATTACAGATGATAGATGATAGATTATAGATTATAATGAACTCAGAATGACCTTCCTGTGAAGTCTAACGAGTTGCACAAAAAAAGTGAAGAAATGAATCAAAACACAGATGTTCTGAAGCCCAAAATGCTTTTTTTTTTTTTATTATTATTGCATATCATATAATTGTATGAAATGAAAAATAAGCACATATGAACATCACTTATGGTTAGTGAGTGAAATAATTTTGCACAGCAAAATATATATATATTTATATATATATATGAGGGACTTTTCTTTTTATCTATTTTTCCTTGTTTTTTAATTAACATACTTAAAAAATTTAATTGATGAACGGTATATTTCCATTTTACACAAGCAGGGTGTCAATCCCTGGCTATAAAACAATGTCCAGACATTATTGATTATTATATTATTGCCTCGGAAATAATGAATTTACAACAACGATGATAAAAAATTAAAAAATGAAAAGAAAACACAAACAAACAAACAAAAAAAGCCCTGCTCGACAATGTAACTAAGACAAGATTGTAAGATCATAAACTCTCCAGCGATGCCATGAGATGTCTTTATTTATATATTTATTATCATTTTTTTTTTTTTTAGCGTTCTAGATCGATTCCATGATGTGATATGCTGCGTGATTAGCTACAGGCTACATTTTAGTGCAACTCAGTCCCAAAAAATTCTTTTTTTTCTTATTTCTTCTCTTAAATTCACTGTTCCTCACACTGACTAAACTTAATACTTTGGTTTTAAAAAAATGCAGTTCAGTGTGAGGATTTCGAGGGGGCTACATTGGTCAAACTGCTTTTTTTCATGGCAAGCACATGCTGAAATAATAATAATAATAATAATAATAATAATAATAATAATAAAAGCTTCTGCATCATAACAATCCTGCTGTATAATACACACTGTGTGAGTCCTTCCAGTTCACCTTAACACTATGATTGATAAAGAAAGAGTTTAGTGCATAGGGCAATGAACCTTGCGTCTAAAAGCCAAACTTTTTTTTACGGCTTTCATTCATCCATCCATCCATCAAGCCATAGTCAAAGTTCAAACACACACATGACAGCACTATTCTTAGATCGTGAACCCTGCGGTTTATTACACGTATAAAAGAAAAAGCAGTCCGTTAAACAATCCTAACAGTTTTAGGCCCCAGTTTAAGACTCCATCATTTTTTTTTCTTTTGCTTTTTATTTTAGTTAGTTTTTTTTGTGTTTTTTTTTTTTTTTTTGCAAGGATGAGGTCCTTGTCCCCTGAAACATGTCTTCCGCTCGGCCAGCTCTCAACAGGAATGGGTTCAGTGCATGGGCTGCGTGTGGATGGCCGCTCAGGTCAATGCGGGAGGAGGGATGGTGCGAGGCGAGGAGGATGTCCTTTCACTTTTTTGCACAATATTCCAAAAAAGTGACTTGGCAACAAACGAAGGAAGAGGATGAAGAATGCCATGCTGGAGTTATTATCCAAATTTAATAATAAAAAAAAAGAGTTCAGTTCTCAAGCAAAAAACAACAAAAAAAGTACAAGAAAAATGAACCGTACATGTCCAGCATGCAGGCAATAATATTAACAGTCTCTCTTTTTTTTATTTGCATTTTGTTTTTTGTTTTTTTAAATCTGCAATAGCTTCTTCTATAGCTTCTTTCTTAGAAGTCTCATCATTAAACACACTCACTTCCACACAGAAAATCTCTCACACACACAAGGCAGACAGGACAGGATGTACGTATATGAGATGATAATGATGAAGGAGGGAAGGTGGCTTGGGGCTCTGGTCCTCCACAAAAAGGAAAAAATAATATGCACACACAAAAAAAAAGAATGCACAAAGTCTGTTCCGAAGGGGAAAGCAAGCATTTCAAGTTAGGACTGATGAACAAAAAATAAAAATGGCAGTCTGTTTATGGAGGAAAACAAAGTTATGCATGAGGCATGTTTCAAATAAAAAAAAAGACATCACATCACAAAATGATATGGGGGGAAAGTTGGGTCTGTGCAAGCAGGAAGGAGGATGGGGGTGAATAAGGACACAGATTGGTTGGGAAAGAATGGAAAAGTTTCAAAATCCATCAAAATAATAATAATTTTAATAAGTTTTTTTTACACGGGACAAAAAAACTCATGAAAAACTCCTGCGACAACAAAAATAATGCACCAAGTTTGTTTTGAAGGGGAAAGCAAGCATTTGAAGACGGATGGACATCTGGATGCATGAATGCACATAGTATCAAAAACAGTAAAAATGGTTGGGTGGAAAACAAGCATGCATGCACGAGGCATGTTTCAGAAAAAATTTAAAATAAAAATCCACATCACATCACAAAATGATATGGGCGGAAAGTTGGGTCTGTGGAAGCAGGGAGGATGGGGGGGGGTGTTGGGGGGTGAATAAGGACACACTGACTGGTTTGGGAAAGAATGGAAAAGTTGCAAAAAATCCGAATAATAATAATAATAATTATTAAAAAAATATATAATAATAAAAAAGAAAAACTTGTCTTTTTTTTGCTTGCCTGCTGTAAAATGGAGCCGTGCGCAAAAACAAAAACCAAAAAAAAAAAAAAACACCAAAAAAAAAAACAAACTCACATGAAAAACTCCGGCGACGACGGGTTGTTGTCGCTGCTCGAGCCGGTCTCGCGGAAGCCGCCGCTGCCGCCGCCGCTGCCGGCGCCGCACACGAGCTTCTCGTACTTCTCCTTGTAGACGTCGCGCTCGCGCACCAGGCGCGTGATCTCCTGCTTGAGGTGATCGACCTGCTGCAGCAGCTGCGTCTTCTCTCCCTCGAGCACGTGCCGCTGCTGCACGCGCTTGAAGCGGCAGGACTGCGCGTAGCCGCGGTTCTTCAGCGTCCGGCGCTTCTGCTTCAGCCGGATCACCTCCTCCTTACTGACGCCGCGCAGCTGCCGGTTCAGCTCGCGCACCGACATGGTGACGAGCTGGTCGTCCGAGAAGCGGTCGTCCACGTGCCCGTGCCCGTGATGACTGTGGTGGTTGCTCGATGCGCCGGATGGATGCGCGCCGCCGCCGCCGCCGCCCCCCTGATGGTGGTGATGGTGATGATGGTGGTTGTGGTGGTGAGGCGCAGACGCGGCCGGCCCGACTTCTTCTGCGGCGGGGAACTGCTGCGCCCGCGCGTAGCCGTCGAAGGGGTGCAGCTGGTGCGCGCTGCTGATCAGCGCCTCCATGGCGTCATCCGTGCCGAACCCGAGCGCCTCCGCGTTTAACGGCGCCTGCTGATGCTGCTGCTGCTGCTGCTGCTGATGATGTTGTTGTTGTTGTTGATGATTGTGTTGTTGTTGTTGTTGTTGCTGTTGTTGTTGATGATGTTGTTGTTGATGTTGCGCGTAGCCACCCATCCAGTAAAAGTCCTCCAAGTGCGCTTTAGGTTCCCCCCCCGACCCGGGACTAGGCGCCGAGAAACTCGGAGAGGGCGGCACCGAGCTGCACGGTGTGCTCATCGGTGTAGAAGACAACGAGCCTCCGGCGAGCAGGCGGCCGCACTGGGACAAGCCGCCGACGCGCTCGGACTCAGCGGGCTCCTTCTTCACCTCGAACTTCATCAGATCAAAATCGTTGACGTACTCCATGGCGAGAGGGCTGGTGGGCAGCTCGGTGGAGCTCAGCGCCAGCTCGGACGCCATGCGCTTCCCGGTGACGCTCCTCCACAGGGGCTGAAGAGCGGCTGTCAGCGCGGTGTGGGCCGGGACAGAGTGCGCCAGCTTGTTTTTTTTTTTTTTTTTTTGTACGTCCTTCTTAAATAAATAAATAATTAATACAAAAAATTAAAAAAAAAACACACCAAACGATTGCAAAACCAGTACAAGTCCTGTTCCTGTCTTCTTCTCCAAGGCTTTCAACTCCAAGCTTTACGCACACTGGCACCGACACCGACACCGACACTGTCCCGCAAACGCAGGCGCATCCGAGATCCCAGCTGCAGATCTTCCTTCAGTCTCTCTCTCTCTCACTCTCTCTCACTCTCTCTCACTCTCTCTCTTTTCTGTGGAAGACTTTTTGTGCGCTCTCGTCCTGAATCACATCGTGCAGACTGAAGAAAGAGCAAACGATAGAAGTTGTTTTTCTTTTTTTTAAATAAAAAAAGAAAGAAAGAAAAGAAGGAAATGCACTTGCAAAGACTAGAGTCGGTCGACTCGGACGTGAAGAACGTGTGGGAGTTATTTTGCAAAGCCAACACAACGGCAGATGAGTTTAAAAGCATTGCACAGCTATATAGACGCTCTGACGTCACGAGCCAAACGGGGGAATTCAGCCAATAGGGTGCGTCCTAGCGGTTCTTATTAGCATATCAGAACAGGAGCCAAAACTTTTCTTTTTTTTTCTCAGCTGACTGTCAGCTGGACTGCTTAACTCTTTGCTCTTAACTCTTTCACGACAGGTTTTTCATGCTTTATGTGCAAATGCACATTTATAATTTTTTTTCCTTGCTTTTGTATCACGTGATCATTTTACTGTTAATTTAACTTGCTTTTTTTGCAACACTTCTCCCTTTTTTTGTTTTTGGCATTTGGCAGGTACTTGATTGATGGATGTGAATTATGTCGTAACATGCAAACCAATGGAACTGAAATACTCTGCATTATGACCAATATCTTGCTCTTGCTTTAAGCCAGATGTCACTACTGGATAATAATAATAACAATAATAATAATAATAATAATTTAACATTAAAAAACATTTAAATCTGTACTTGCATTACAGAAATGAAATTATATATATTTTTTAAATAAATGAGACAGAGTCTAACAATAGACTCCTGTAACATTTCTGACTAAGCAAGGAAGGGCTTTCTGCTTTTCCACAACTCAACAGCGTCCCCTGTTGGACAAAGGCTATAGAAGTGTGCGTGTGTGTGTGTGTGTGTGTGTGTGTGCGTGCGCGCGCGTTGTTGAGAGAGGATTATTATGATTTTTTGTAATAAGTAAAAAAGTATATACTCATATAAGTGTCATAATTACTAAACACAATACTCAATTATTAGCAGATTAGTAATGTGGTAAATTATGGCAGGACATGTGATGCAGTTTTGCAGTGAGTGCTCAGCCAGGTTCAAACTAAATAGACCCAGAGCATAAGGAACTCAGTTCATGCTATTTTTTAAAATAATGTTAATTAATAATAATAATAATAAGAATAATAATAATAAATGTTAAACCATATTGAAAGTACAGAACTTTGAGACAGATGTTCGCAGTGCTGTCTGGTTCTGCAGAGTCAGACCAGATAGTGTGAGCAAAATCTCAGACCTCTATAAAATCATTCAGTCTTTTTTTTTTTATCATCCTAAAATAAAATACCATACATGTTACAGTTAAGTTAATGTCTATCATTTCACTATAGATAAACCTGCATATATGTTCAACACAGACTTGTTAGATATGAATATATATATTTTTAAACTAACCTATTTATATACTAAACAGTTTGCATTTCATCCAGGGATGTGTTGACTATGTGAGAAAATGTTCAGTTCTGTGGAGTTTCTGCTCACTGCGACAACAAAAACTCAGACCACGAAAACCAACAGGATTTTTACTTTATTAGTACAAACTATAAAAAATAACACATTGAATTAGATACTATACCTAAAGTCCAGCACTCCATTGGGAGATGAGCAGTGTGTGAAATTATGGGGTAAAAAACAAGTTGAGTCCTATGTCATTTCTGACCACAGATTAAAGTAAAGACAGACAGGAACAAGTAAAGACTTTTATTGCTCTAAAATCCATTTCTCTCCACCTCTGGCCCTTCCTTCTTTTAGTCATATATTAAACCACCGATCTGTACATTGTCCTCTACCTGCTACACTCATTCATTTATTACTTTCCCTTTCTGCTTATAGATGAGACACAGGTTACTGCAGTGAACATTGGCATGGCATAACCTTCAGCATTAATAAACAATATAATGCTTGTTCTCAAAATAAAACAATGTAAAACAACCACTAATCCCCTACAGTAACTAATAAGTGAGCAAATCTATAACTGATTTACATTAATATTTAATTTATCATCTAGGGTAAAAAAAAATAAAATAAAAGGTAATTTTGACATTTAATACATATGGTGCAATTTAAGTAATGCTCACTTATAACTCAATTTTAATTCTAAAAGGAATAAACATTAGTTTATGTAAGCATATTTAGTTACCACTTGAAACGCTCTCTCTCTCTCTCTCTCTCTCTCTCTCTCTCTCTCTCTCTCTTTGTGTCATATTAATTCTCTATAGCGCTTATCATGTACATGGCTGTGAGAAGCCTGGACTCAAGCACAAGGCAGCACACACCATGGATAACGTGCCAGTTCATCACAGGACACACAAGTGCATACAAGCACACATACATTCACAAACTGCAGACAATTCAGGTCTGTATGTCTTCGGACTGTGGGAGGAAACCGGTGTACGAGGATGAAACCCACCAAGCACAGGGACCCAAGCACAGCATGAAACTCCACACACAGGCCCGGGGAGGCCACAGTTCTAACCACTTCGCCACTCTGTACCGCCCACAACTTTATTTACTAAATTGAAGACCATTTGCCGTTCTGTAGGACGATGAAAGTACAGTGCTGTGCCAAATAGTGACAGAAAGGTTGAGTAAAGAAAGAAAGAAAGAAAAAAAAGATAATGATTTAAATAAATCATATTGCAACTTGCATTACCTCATGTAATGTACATAATTTGTGTTACGTTGGTGAATTTATTTAATGCTGGAGTTCATTGTTAATGTGATATCCCAGCAATTTTTTATTTACTTATTTATTCATTTAAATTACATATAATATTTTCAGGACCCTAAAAGCTCCTAATTATCCAAATAATAGTAACTCAATTTTCTTTTCTTTTTTAATTATGATTCTTTTGGCTGGTTTTAAGCCTCAAGTGTTCTTCAGTTGGAGAAACTCTTGAAAGAACTATCTCGAACTCTAAAGTTTTTCATAACGATCACTTGATTAATCTAAGAATTTACATGTTAAAAATAACGTAATAATTTTTAATCCTTAAACATTCTTTTTAAAAAAATGTCTCTCTGTAGGAAACCTTTGACATACTGGGTAGAATTCTCTAACAAAGTCTTTCAAGTAGAACCTTTTCAGCTCTCATAGCATCTCATCATTAACCTACAGTATGCACACCTAAGGAACCCTAGAAGAACCCTAGAATTATAATTTTTTTTGTATAAAACGTTTACGCTCAGTTATTGTATTGTAGTTAGTGCTCCTTCTCTCTCTCTCTCTCTCTCTCTCTCTTGTGCATTCAGCCGTATTTCTTCCTTCACATCCAAAGTAAAAACTCTGCTCTACACTTAAGTGAAAGAGAGACAGCCTTTCGACGTGGTTCACATTTTGCATCGCCTAGCACGAGGCACGCGCGCCCGGCCCATTTGGAAGACATGTCAGCGTACGGCGGCCAAACCTTGGCACTCGGCTGACAAATAGCGAATTCATGATGGTGAGAAAAGCCTGTAATCATATACTCGGTATATCTCCAGGAAGACGTTATGATCTCATCCTTAGCGTGCACGGTATTTTTAGAGGTCGCGTTAAGCTGAGCGTAATGATAGGTGGCACCAGTCGAGTCTTAGACTTGCAATGAAAGATGCAATGTGACACAAAGTTATGCATATCTTTACAAACTTTAAGAACTTTTTTTTATTGTTTTTTTTTTTAAAGATTTGACTCACAAAAAAACTGCCATGACCATTTGTGATTTGTTATTTGCTTTTAATACATGGATGAATAAATCAATCACTCAGCTTGACTTCCCACTGATTGGAAAAAAGAGATGATTTCGAAGGCAAATACAGTAGTACTGATCATTAATCTTCATATACCATAGATTCACCTGAGTTATAATGAAAGTTGTTGAATTAAAATGTAAGTAAACTTGTGAAATATTTTTGTACTAAGAAGAAAAATAAAGGTGCCACCGTGGCCAGGACATGTCCTCCCTTGTTTGGTGTGTTTCCTCTGGGCACTCTGGTTTCCTCTGACAGTCCAAAGGCATGCAGTGTAGGCTGACTGGCATTTCCAAATTGCCCATAGTGTATAACTGGGTGTGTGCCTGTAGTGTGCACAGGGTTGTAGATGTAATTTCCCTTTACAACAACGACCGGTGGCCTGAAGTCATAGGTCACAGCCACAAACTATTGTTCATGATGTTGGATCAAGTATGGAATGTAAGTCCTGGGCATACAGTACATTACAGTACATTACAGTACATTACAGTACAGTACAGTACAGTACACCTTTCAGGTCCTTTAGGTGTTTAAGAAGTATATTGATGTATATTGAAGAATCTTGATTGTGATTGGTTGGAAGGTGTTGATTAATTTTTTACAACAGCAGCTCTGATAGTAGTGCAGAAGGATATCATGAGTTTACTGTGTACTAATGTGTTTATTCTATTAAATATAGTTTCTATAGTAACAACATAAACAGTAAATTAACATATAAGGAAGTAAATCCTGACTGATTAATAGATGAGACGAGTAATATTATTATTAGATGATTATTAGATGATTAATAATAATATACATAATAATCTGTCTTTGTTGTTGTTAAAATTGTTTGTTTGTTACTTTTTCTCATATTAAATTATACAAGTGTTCAAGTCAACGCGGGACTTCTGATTCTGATTGTGCAGAATAATGGGGGGGGGGGGGGACGACTTTATTTCTCCATATGATCTCCTGATCCCAGTGTCTCACTAGTGCTTGGATACCATCAAGGTAGAAAATGTTCTCAGTGTGAAACGCTGGCCTCCCAGGAACTCCATTAATGACCCAGTAATGTTCAAGTGGTGTTTGTGAATGATGTGTGAACAGTTCCCATAGACAGATGCGTCTCTTCCGCTAGTTGCCGACAAGCTTAAATTTTCAAGGATGAGGCGTTCCAGTGGGGGAATGTCCGGGATAGTCATTCATGGACGTACATCCTTCTTTATACCTTCAGAAATCCATCTATCTATCTATCTATCTATCTATCTATCTATCTATCTATCTATCTATCTATCTATCTATCTATCTATCTATCTATCCATCCATCCATCCATCCATCCATCTATCTATCTACTGGGGATTTGTTTCTGCTATAATGTAAGTGAGAAAATATTTTATGTCATACCATTAAAATCTAACTATAAAAGGGTTTATTTAATTGTTAGAAAATTTTAACCAATGGCAAAAGTACTATAGTATAAAAAAAGTAAAGCATACTAATATCGAACCTTGTAGCAGTATTAGCAGAAACTCTGCTTCGTCACATCATGGTGTGGTTAATCATTATCCCCAAAACAGCACAACATCGAGTATTTTATCCTTTACGGAGAACACAGATTTTGGACAAACAAGAAGTTGGTAAAAGTACATAAACAAGTCTGAGTATCTAACTTGAGCAACTGGAGATATTTTCCACTTTGTCCTTTAGGTAAGTAAGGCTGCGGTATGACTTTAACCCTTGACCCCGTCTTCAATCACACATAAACAGAGTTCAAATGTCAGCTCTCACACTTTATATTGATTTCTGTCCGCTTATCTGTGTTATTTGTTAACTGGATTGCAAAATCTACAATGATCACTGTGTTGGTGTTTAACGAGGACGGCCTCGCTGTATTGTCTCTGCACGTTGATCACGTCTGGGAGCGCAGACGCGAGGCAGACTTCAGACCGCAGAGAGAGTGAGAGAGAGAGAAAATCATTTAGCCTGAGAATTTGTGAAGTTGAGAGAGATAAAGAATGAGACAGAGAGACAGATGAGGCATGTGAAGGATGTTTTGGCCTCATGGTACGTGACAGAAGGCATCACAGCAGCTCAAATAAAGATATGACTAATGTTTGGAAAAAAATGAAAAGGATGTGAAAACTGAATCTGGTTAACCTGCTGCGTTTGATTTGTGACCTACGATTAAGTTCCTAACCGAAAGCGGAGGTGGAAAAGACTCAAGTCATTACTTGAGCATGCGGTGCTTTTAAGCATCATTCTGCCGTATTTATAGGTTACTTATTGGATTTCAACACACACACTCAAACTTACATAATTATATTTAAAAAATGATGTTTGTATTTCAAATATGTATTACAAACCTCGAAGTTGTCTTCTTCTCACCTAACCATAACTGGACACTACACATCAAGAGAACAATCCCATGCAAGTTTTATTTAGACTCCAGATGTAGAAATAATATGATTTTGAGCTAAGTCTAACTAGGTCTATGAGTTACAGAAAATTTTATTCTGATTAATCCGTACTTTCATTTCTTATTTGGGTGAGGATGGATCCTTCCACTGTTTTTATTTTTTGTGTCTTTTTTATTTTCTGCTTTCAACTACACTGCCTGGCCAATAAAGTCACACACTCTAATAGTATATTAAATCACCTGTAGGTTTTTCCTCGTGATCCCAGAGCCGCTCTTTCACACTTTGAGTCCTGGAATATGTCCGTGCCATCAGGAAAGAAAAAAACCTAACCTGGTGATTCAGTACATTCAGGTCGTCAGCTGACTTAATTTTATTGCCCCATAATGTTTCTGAGTCTAGAACTGATCAACCCCAGATCATGACACTGTCTCCAGAGGTCTTGTACAGTGGACACTATGCATGATGGTGCATGTGCTTCCCTTCTTACCCTGACACGCCCATCACCCTGTGTATGAAAATGCTCTTACTTTCATTATTAAACATCACTATGGTTTTTACTGTTGTTTTGTTACCATGCAACTTCACCAAGTGACCTCCATTCATGATTTTTTTTCCAACTAAATTTCTTCCACAAAGTTGACAGTTCAGCAACTTTTTATAACCCAATTACAGTAATTAAAATTAACCTTTTCGTTTGTTTGTTTGTTTGTTTGTTTGTTTTGTTTATTTATTTTTTATTTGGAGAGAAGGGGTTTGCAGGCAGTGTACAGTATAGATGTCTCATTTCTTTTCCACATTTGCAATGTTAAATTTAAAGTCTAGTTTTATATCTAAAAAGTAATAGCAGTTACTTTTCACTTGAAAATCTGAAAAGCAACTTTTACTTGAATACATTTTGTGGCCGGATATTTTCATGTTTACTTTCTCGACACTTTTATGTTCACTTAAGGGTAATTTTCCAGACCTGTCTACAAAAACAGACCAAAGAAACTCGAAATACAGAACTTTCTGTTTCCTGTTTTGGAAACGTCTAAAAACAATAAGAAAGAAAGAAAAAAAAACACATATTACCCTCAACATACAAAATGACACAAATTAAAATCCAAATTCAACCCAAAATTATAGGGAATATCCATACATTCGCTTCAACGCAACTTTATTTAATTAAACATGTTACAATCATATAGTGTGAATAAATTTGCACCCCTATAATTTCCAGATGAAAATAACTTTCAGATGAAAAACTGTAACACTGTATGTACAACTGATGTTTGGAACACATGAATTTAGGTATAAAAATAAAATTAGGTCATTTAGTAAGACTCCGATCCTACAGATCTGCAGTTTTATTTAAACACATCAGTGATACTGTACCTAATCTGGCCATTTTAATTCTATATTAATGTCAAATCTTAAATGCATTAAAAAATTTTTTTTATAAATTACAGAATCATCATGGCAGAAAATAAAGCAAGAGGCAAACGTTTTGAAAGAATATCATTTATTTATTTTTCTTAACACTTTCAAATGCACTATTTTTATTATGGTGGATTATGGAAACATGTGATCGCGTTCATTGTTCGTTTCATCGATGTAAATGCTTGCACTCAGAGAAACGTGTATGCTTTAAGAAAAGAATAAAAGTCACGTGTTGTTACAGCAACTCAATCAGCAACACAGTGGGATATTGAAGAGCAACATTTACAGTATTGGAAGGAGTCTCCAGTGTCAGTAATATGTAACAGTCAACATTATAGTTACAATAACGTAAAAAGATCACAGGGACTAAATTGTACTGATGTATAATTCCTTCAATACTCTTTTAATATGTTGTCTTTACTTATTCGACTCTTACAGGCTGAGAAGTTCGGCGGTTCTTCTCCTAGCAGTCTACAAAGTCATTAGGAGAGTATTTAAGGTCTCCACCTCTCTAAAGTCCATCATGAACTATCAAACGTAGGACTATCTCGAGTCACATTTAAAGCTGATCCATCTTTCCATCAACAGATTAGTGCGAGACGCTCTCAGAATCTCAATTTTCACCCAGCTTACAGAATGTGGGCAGAGCTCAGGGGTAATTACATTAACTCATCTATCATCGAGAGCCGTGCACTGTGAGGTCGAAGCCTGAGAGGACACGGCTGGTTAAAATATCAACCTGAGCACGAGGGGCGGACTCCGGCTTCGCTCCGCTCTGAACGGAGGAGACGCTATAGCCAAGCGGTGCTCCCGTGCTGTGACCTGTGGAGTAAGTCATCGGACTGGGTTTGGATCAGACATCATTGTGGTGCAATGAAACACACTCTCCTGCAGTACCCGGATAAATATGTCAAATGTCAAAACTGTGTGAATGACTTTGAAGCATAAAGCAAATAAACACACATAAACACATGTGCTAAGCATGTGCTAGTTTATATCAGGGAGACCATCATCATCATCATCATCATCATCATCATCAGTGTGTAAAATCTGAAATGTCTGTCTGATAGAGCAAATATGTCAATGTTTTTAATCTGAAATATTACTAAGGAAATGAGGTATGAGGAAATGAGGTACACAAAAAAATACAGCCCTGTCTAATCCATTAAACAAGGGGTGTTCATGTCAGAGCTCTCGTTATATCTTTATATAATCCCCTGTTACACTGGGACAATCCCAGTGTTTCACTAGTGCTTGAATATCAAGGCAGAATCAGGGTATACAGGTATTTCAGTACGCCAGAGCCCTGATCAGACGGCCTGCCTGGCTCACGTCTGAAACACCGGCCTCCCAGGAACTCCCTTAATAGGCCAAACATGTGGAAGTGGCTTGGAGCGAGGTCAGACTGAACAGGGGACATGAAAATAACTCCCACTGGCTTCCTGTAATGTGCGAGTGATGCTGGTAAATGATTGTGTGTGCGGTTCACACAGACAGTTGTGTCTCTCCTGCAAATTGGTCACAAGTCAATTATCAAGGATCAAACACTCTGCTCGCCCGTCAAATCTAATGCCAGTGTTTATGTTAGCTGAAATAATGCAGACATGCTTGTTTATTAGGTGACAGAGTGGGCAGTATGACTACAGTGTTATGATATTTCATATTGGACAGGCAGAAATGTTTGCTACATCCGATTGTACATGATTACTATGAACACGTCCTATTTCAGCTTGGACAGTTTGTGCACTGCTTTAGATTTGTGACAAATGACTTTCTGTCTAATCCGAAGTTGTATATAAAATAGTACGTAAATATCCATCTATCATACACAGTCTGTCTGATCTAAAATATCAAAGAGTACAGTACACTAATGTACTGACCTGACTTTATCTAGATTCAGTCTGTTCGTGGTAAAGAAGTGAAGAAATTTGAAATGATTAAAAATCAAATAACAGCACCAGTCCGTCTGATCTGAAAAAGTACATTAGCTCTGATCTGAAATACACTACAGACACTCCATAGGAACATGTCCACCGACCCAGCCCTTAGAGCCAATCCTTATCCCATGTCCAAAACATATGCAGATTTATATTACAGTATTTGCTTTTTTCCGCAGAAACTATCAGCTCTATTAGACGAGGTGAAAAGATCAAAGCCAGCGAGTCAGTATCCCGGTTACCGAGTGGCTCGGCGTTACAGCGACGCTACACCATGATTAATCAGCTGCTGAGTGTTCAAGAGTTAAAGTGTCTGACATCAGTATAATCTATCATCCATTTCACATTCCTCTCTTGTGTTTCATTACACTTCAGTGGCTCCGACTGCAACATCTGCGCAGCTTCGCTGAAATCTCCATCGTTTCCTTTTCAGATTAAACTATGACTGAACTGTCTCCTGCAATCACAATCTGTTTATTTGCAAATGCAACCATCGGGTGTTAAATAACCATTTTAACTGTTATTGTTAAATGAAAAATAAAAATAATTAAATAGGTTTAAATATTAGAGATTAAAAAAGCTGACACTCCATAAGAAAATGTTAAATATGATTATAAAAAAAATAATTGAAAGGAAGAAGCTAAAATTAGACAAACATGAATAAAGACATAAAATATATATATATATTTAGGTTATTAATAAAAAAACACATTTAAACAAACAAAAAAGCAAACAATTTAGCAGTTTAAAATAAAATAAAATGTTTTTATATAAAAAAATATATACAGTATGTTTTATGAGTATTATTTTTTTTATAAATAATAAATATATTTTATATTAATTATATTTAATATAAAAAAAACTATCTAATATTAAATACATATTTTTTAGTTTCGCCCCCCTTTTTGTGTTGGATTTGGCAAAGTGAAAATTAAACAACAAACAAATAAATATCCTGTTAATGGTGTGAATAACATTTAAGTGATTTGAATATTAAATATTATTTTTGATCCCTCTAAAGTAGTGTACAAGTAGACGTGGCACAGGATGGGGTTAAATCTAGTTAACCCAGAAATAGGGATGTGGAACATCATCACCGCTTACAAACAAGGCATCTTGGCCTTTTCCACCTAAGACACTATATAGTACACCTTTGATTCATTCATGACCGGCCCACGCAGTGTGTGTCAGTGCGATGTCAGTAAATCTGATCTGAGTAGGTGATAAAGCAGAAGGAGAGACTGCAGTTGGTGAGGAATCTACAGTAAATGCACCGGGTTGCTGGTGACACTTCGGCACAGCGCGGTTAGCGTACACTTCGTACCGCACTGACCCACGCACAGCATCCAGCACAAACCTGAAACATGACTGCGTGTGTTTCGGTATCAGGCACCATCAGATGCTATCAAACAGGATGTGAACAAACGGCTCGTGATGTGATTTGGAGAAAGAGAGAAGAAGAAAAATGCATTGTCAGGCACTGGTTTCTTTTTTGTTTTGTTTTTTGCATATGCGCGTTACGGGTCACACCGCAGCACAGTTCTTCATTCGTTCTGGTTGAAGTGATGATTCATTTTCTAGAACTCTGAAAGTAATGCATATAACGTGTGAATCTGTCATGTCATGACGTGTGAATCTGATTGGATAATCAGCCACTGGAAGCCAAAAGATGAACCGCCGGCGGTAACGGTGAAAACACAGAGCGAGCTGGATTGTATACGACCTCGTGGTGGTGCTACACCTGATATAATTTCCCTACATGTACTGCTTCCCCTAGTCTTGTTTATGCAATGCGGGGTCGCCATAAAGGGCCCGGAAGCTGCTTAATATAATCGTGTGTTTTAGGTTAAATCCAGCACAGAGCAGCAGTTTTCACTACAGCGCCGTGAGCAGCGTCTGCGCCTCCTGCTAAACAATGCAGTGACCAAAATCTCCCTATGTCTACTCGTGTGTGTGTGTGTGTGTGTGTGTGTGAGTGTACATATGTGTATGTGTATGTGTGTGAGAGAGATAGAGAGATGTATAGAGAGATGAGCACAGAGAAAGGCAGTGTGTGTAGACTCACAGACCCATTGTGGGGCCTCGGAAGTGACAGCCGTGGTAGACTAATGAACTCTCCATGACCTCATCATACACTGTAATAAAACAGTTTAGTTTACGGCCGCGTGCTTTATAAACTAATTAAACAGCAGATTTAATTAGGTGCTTCATTTCTGGCTTAATACTCATAAATTAAGATCAATTTGATTATCAACATGTCTAGGATAATTTTTTTTTCTTTTTTCTAATCTTTGATGAGGGATTATGGAGAAATAAAGAGATGTGTGTACAGGATATATGGAAGGCATTTGTAAAAAGTGATATAACCTGAATAGTTGTTAAACAAGAATATTTTATCAGCCGGAGAATTCTGCAACACTGAGAGCAAATGAAAAGCCGAAAGGGCAAAAAGAACAAAACACAACCGAGCAAACAGCTCGAGAGGAGCGGAAACGAACATGAGGGCTGAAATAGGGATGAATTCGGAGTTATGTTTTGTAATTTACAGTCAGTTCATCAATCAGTAAACAAACAAGCAAACAAACAAAGACAAACAAATAAACGCTAAAGAAAACAAGGGCAAAAATACAGCATTAAAAAGCAAACAAACAAACAAACAGGCAAATTCTGAATTAAACAAGCAACCAACAAAACTAACTAACGAACTAATTAAGTAACTGAGACATATTCAATAAAACAAGGCCAAAAAGATATCGTTAAAAAGCAAGTAAACAAGCAAATAATCAAACAAACAAACAAAGAAATAAAAATAAATAAATAAAAACAAAGCCAAAAACAAAGCTTGCAACCCAAGGAAACAAACAAACAAAAAACAAACAAATTAAGATATTTTAAACCGATGACAAATGTAGCAAAAATAACACGTTCCCTTTTGAGAACAAATGTAGGCTAACAAACAACAAACAAACAAAATAGAGAAACATATTTAAAACACAAAGTATGTATATTTACCTCAAAGTAAGAGTTGTTTAAAACAAACAAACATATAAACAAAGAAAGACCTAAATCATCATATTAATTTATGTTTTATTCAGATTTATTATTATTATCATTCTTATTAATTATTGTTATAATTATTATTGCTGTTTACAATTTCATATTCTGAATTATTTCGCTTCTTCGGATTGCGCGGGCATTTTGTGAAACTTAACGTTAGAGTCACAGACGAGGTCGTCTACTGTACTGTTTATCTCGTCTCACAAAGACGTCCAGCTCCATCAGCTTCTTCTCTCTTTTTTTCTCTTTTTTTTAAATTAAGAATTTAATAATAAATATAAAATTGTTCCTACAAAAATAAATAACTACATCTTTTTTTATTTTATTTATTTATTTATTTTGCTTGTATGGATTTGTTGGTATAAACACAGTTAATTAATCAGAATCGTCAAAAACACTGGACTGAATTCCCTGAAGATGAGAAACAGATTTGTGATTTTCTGTTGCTTTTCTACTTTTGGTCTTTTTCTTATTTTACTACAGATTTTTGTAATTTGTTAATTATTTGTTTTTTTGTCATTTAAAATAAAACACACACACACACACACACACACACACACTGAGAGGCCGACGTGGACGACTACACATTGCACATTGCAGATAGATTACATCAGTCATTTTTTTTTGTTTTAGTTTGTTTGTGATCAGATAAGAGGCAGGGAGACGGATACGTCTTGGCCTGACTGAGCGGACGGATGTTCGTTAGTCAGGCCACCTTTTTCTTAGAAACCTTCAGAGACCCATATACCGAGCCTGTGTGTGTGTGTGTGTGTGTGCGTGTGGGAGAGTGATAAAGAGTGTGTATGCACGTGAACAGGTGGCTTCCGTTTAAGCCGAATCGAACACAGAGGACACGGTGACTCTCACAGGTGTGTTAAGCGCTCAAAACCTGCTAACTGTTAGGACGCAGCATTCACATGATGTCTGTTTTTTTTTTTTTTTACTTCTTTTAACAAAATGTCCAGATGAGTTTTATTTCTCTCACAGACCTTTTTCACCACCACGTCAGTCACAACGGCGGAAGCACCAGTAACTGACATTAGGCTGCTGCGTATTTTTATTGATAATTACAGTTTATAAAAAAAAGGTTTATTTCCGAGCCAACAATAAAACAACTACAGAAACATTACCTGATGACCTACTGGATAATTTAATGCTTTGATACTCAGATTACAGGGTGGTGTAGATGATGATTATTTTCAGTATGTTGTGATGAACTTCATAACTCATTCAAAAAAAAAAACAAGTCAATAATGGTACAGTATTAGTTTGCGGAAGTTTAATAACATTGTTGACCATTTGCAAATAGATTTGGATTCAAAGTTACAAATCCCTGACACTGGAGACTCCTTCCATAAACCCTAAACAAACTGTGTTCTCTACACTCCAGCCCCAGAACCTTTTTAAAGGGCTAAGTGAGTTACGATAACGTCTGTGTGCCGGACTCGCTGCAGGAACAATGCTGGACACACACTCACTGACATTCCAGGCCACAATTACGGAACCGAACCAGACGCTCCTGTCCCAAACACCTACCCGAGGCGGAACAATGGCCCGGTCTGTCCGTGGACAAGGGCACCTCTCAGGGCCGTCCTCGTCACCCTGCGCTGTTCTCCATGGAGAGAGTTTAGATTGCGTTATTAAAGTGAATTTAATAAATCGTGAAGACATTGCCATTTGTTCTGCGTGTAATGAGATGATCATGATGTGAGAGACGAGGGCAGAATGCGGTCATGTGTTTCTGATGGGGAGCAGAGAGTGTTTCATTTAGCACCATTGTTTGAGAAAGCAAGAGTGATGTAGTCAGATTTTTGTTCCTTTTTTTTTTTTTTTTTAGTACAAGACAGAGTGACCTTTGTGGCTTTTCAGGTACAAACATCTCGTCTGCAGATCCAGGAGACACTAGATGCCGTCCACACTTTAGCTCTCCGCGACTCACCTGCTAAACTCTCAGTGGATTTAAACACCGCTCATCGCTTTCTGTACATTTTAGTTGAGAAGACCTGAATGATTTTTGTTGTATTTGATTTGAGTTTATAACCTGGATTTCTACCAACAAATCTATATCTGAATTATGGTGCAATTCTCTGTTCAAATGTTGTGTCTTGAATATTAATAGTATTTCATTCCTAAATTCTAAGGGGGGAGTAAAGTTGCTAAAAATAGTAAACAGCAGTGAACTTTAAGACTAAATTTGGATTTTCTTGGTTAAAAACTTTAGAAGAATTACATTGTTCAGATACGCTGCTTAAAGACAAACGTGAACATTTGATCAAGTCAAATCAGATTTGTCGGATTAGTCTGTTGTCCTTCTGCCATAATTGGGGTTAAGTTGAAGGTTAGGGGTTCAAGCCGCAGCACCACAAAGCTTCCACGTGAAGGCTTCCGAGAACAGCGTCATGTGACCCTCGGAGCTCAACTTCCTCACAAGCTGGAAAATGTGAAGAAAACTTTACTGTAATGTAATATACTGTAGACGTAACAAGTCTGTCCTACCTGCTGAATCGGCTACTGACCGGCTGACGATGTCCACGATAGCATTTCACTAGATCCTGTTAATAATGTTTGTTTGTTTATTTATTCATTCATATTTTTGTGTCTCCAGTGCTGTACAGGGAAAAGATTATAATGAAATTATACATCGGTATGCATTTGTCCAAATTTGCTTTAATGGTTTCAGCGGAGTTGCAGATCGAAGAAACCTGTGATGATTCCAACACTGACAGGTGACACATGAAGTCACTAGGACGGTAAACCTGGTGCCATATGAAATGTCAAGAGTTAATTCATAACTGCTGATTACAATTAGTAAATAATTAGATACGTAATTAAATAATAAGTAATTAATATAAGTAATTAAATACTTGATTGTTTAATTAATTGACAGATTTCCGTAAAAAGAATTGTGAGGAATTGGAGAAAAGTCTTGTGTCTGATTTCTCGCATCAGATTCACATTACATATTAAATAAGGCAAAGTCATGTAGGTTTTGCACAAATTCCTCAGGAAATGCAAGAATTATTTGTCTGTTTTTAAGAGAAACTGCAAAATGGTAGCAAAAAAACAAACATACAATTTGAAGTTCTGCTCTGTCTTATTATTTTCTTTGTACAGTATAATGACCAATGCCAGAAACAGGTTTTCAGAAACAGAGTAGATTAGATTCAACTTCATTGTCATTGTGTGTAAAAAGCCAATGAAATGCAGTCGGCATCTAACCAGAAGTGCATATTTGGCCTGTTCACAATAAATACTCTACAGGGGTGTGAGTGTCCTAATTATATGTAATATATTCATTAATTCTACAGTAGATAGATAGATAGATAGATAGATAGATAGATAGATAGATAGATAGATAGATAGATAGATTCTTTGTCATCGCACAGGGTTCAATGTAATTGTCACTCCTTATTGTGCATAAGAATAGACTAAATTGAAATTGAGTAAAGGATAAAGAAACATAAAAGCAAATATTATAATGCATGATCAGATTCTATTCAACTGAGAGACTGAAGCAGCTGAGATATTCCCCTGCAGTATATTACTGATTTCAGTCCATTTGACTCACACAGATCATTATACACTGATGTTGCTAGATGAAAGGGTTTGGACATCTGCTACAGTGATTACACATTCCTGAGATAAAGCATTGCATAATGCATTTTTTTTGTGTGTGTTTTTTTTTGTTTGTTTTTTCCCTGCCATATTTTGAAGCCGTTTATCTGGACTGACCTCGAGCATTACAACATCACTGAAAAAGAAAGTTGAAGAGCGTACTGTATGTAGCTTTCTCCATCGGCATTGGCTAGAGTCCCTGAATTGTCCCTGCACATATTGTTGCTCTCAAATTGAAAGCATGTTTCGGGTAACACGTCTTCCAGAGAAGGCATCCGAGGCATCGACTCCCACTGAGTAACGTCCCAGGAAAGACGTTACAGTATAGCTCTCTGTGCTGGTTGATTGTGAAACGGACAAATATTCCGACCCTCCCTTAAAAGACAACTTAGAGGTCTGCAACATGCACTGCAATCATGATAAATATCTCAATATTCCCATAAACCCACCATCATTGTTCCATAGCGAGACGAGGCAGAGTTTGATCCTGTTGTGTTTTGTCTATGTGTTTCCTTTTCAGCTGTTTGTCATACGTTATGAATTGAGGCTGGAAATGCAGCCAGGTACAGTAATGTGCTCATCTCATTAAAAGCCAGACATCCATATGCACATGAGATGCTCATAATATAATTAGAAAATAGGCTGGCAGCATCAAACATCCAGATAGTAACACAATAGAATTAAACCTATGGATAAAGCAGTTTTACAGGGGGGGGGGGGGGGGGGGTTGGTTTTAACTTGTGATAGTTTCAGAGTTTTTGAGTCTGATAGGAGTTACATAACACCACGTTGTTAATTTTCCTGTAAGAGCACTCCCTGAAGTGTTTATTCCATTTAAAAGAAAAAGCAATTATATAAAAAGAATGACATGTCATGTGTGAAGATACAACTAAAGGCTATTATGCCAAATTTACTTTCCCTGCTTTTTATCTTTTTCTATTGGCCAGGATTTAAATGAGACAATTGGATTTCCCCCATTGTGACATCATATAAGAAGCGAATGATCAGCTCAGCAGTTTACTGGCTGGTCATGGAAACAGTGAGTTCAGAAGAGGAGTGAACAAAAGCAAGTTAAAATATATTTTTTTAAAAATGCATCAGTTGAGGAGAATTTTGGAATTGAGGAGATGCACACACTTTGGTAAAATACAGGACCTTTAATGTCCTCAGAATAAAAGAGTTTGTTTTTTTACTGTTCTCTCACTTGCTTCTCATCCTCCTCAAACACAGTTAGGGGGGGAAAAGTAAATTAATAATAATAATAATAATAATAATAATAATAATAATAATAATAATAATACAGTATGTTGTATATCCGAACAATGAGTTTGGCCAACCTTGTTGTTGTTGTTGTTGTTGTTGTTGTCACAATCTCTTCCTCACAACTCGAGTTTCTACCTGTCGTACGTTCCAATTTACTGGTTATAAAATGGAAGAAAACTTATGGTTTAATTGTGTATATATGAACTAAAGGTATATATAAACATTGGATGGAGAAATGAAGATTGGAAGTAAGTTGGAAGTTGTATCTGGTAATTGTACATAACTAGTACACTCAGTTAGCTTTTAGCTACTAAAAAGTGTAAAGCAAATTTCAGACTGATTAGGACGTCATTTAATTGTTTTTTAACCAGACACCTGTCCCATTTCCATTATTACTAAAAAAAAAATAAAGGCATGTCAGGGGATTGACTATAGCCTGAGGAGCTCAGTCTTGTATTTCATGTTATCTAAGTAGCTTAATTTTCATTCTGATGTTCATAACAGGAATTGTAGACGTTTTGCTTGCTAGTTAGCCCACATGCCTGCTTTATGCTGCTTTAATACACTTGTCTAAAGTCTAGATCAAGATACTAGCTATCTAATGCTAAAAATCTAGGTCATGTTCAAGTCAAGTCAAGTATAGGCTTTTATCATCATTTCAAAAGTATACAGTTCAGAACACAGTGAAACTAAACAACGCTACATGCAGCACAAATTAATAAAACTAGCTAAGAATGATTACAGAAAGACAAGATAAAGTGCACTTGTGCAAATATGCAAACTATACATGACACCATGCATACAGTATACATGACACCATGCAATGCACTGTGACAGTCTAGCGCCAACCTGTACATAGCGCTGAGCTGAGGTAGCGCAGTACTCAGGAGTTCTTACGCAGTTCTTACTCAGAAATTGCCTAAAATTGATAAAATATCTTAAAAACAACTTTTCAGGTGGCGTAGTGGTTTGCAGTGTCACCTTGGAACTCCTGAGTCCGGGTCTGATTCCCGTCTCGGTGGTCTGTCTGCATCTTCTTTGGCTAATTGGCGTTCCCAAATTGCGCGGAGGACTCCACAGTCCCTAGTCGGACTACAGAGGATCCTAGATGGATGGAAGCTACTTTGTTTTCAGCATTCAGAGGCTTATGTATACACCTTCAGCTTATTTATGGTATAACTGCATGTTTCTCTCCATTATGTCTTTTTATCTTCATTTATCCACTGACAGGATGTCTGACACTGACATCTATACGCCTTCTAAGTAAAATTCTTGATAAGTCTAAGCATCAGGTTAAGAGCTCAATAGACTACAGTCAGCTTGTTGAAGAGATGATAAGAAATGGACTTGTGTTGTGTGTGTGTGTTTCTTTTTGCTTTTAGCTCCTAAGCGAGAGGTCAGTAAGTGAACACCTGCATTTCCCTGGTGTCAGTGGTGTTGAGTGTCTTCACCAGCTGTGCGTGATTACAGTGTTGGTAATGATAGTGCTGAAGGTGCTGCAGACTCAGGTGTGCATACTGTCGACGGTGACCCTCAGCTCCATTAACACACCGGCATGACGATACTCCATTCACACCTCTCAGGTCTAATCACTCTTTTTATAAGCAGATACAAGCGACGATTGATCAGTTCAGACTTTTGAGGTTTGATTGTTTGTACTTTGCCATAGTTACAGTGTTGACATGAAATATTGTGTTACTCCAGGTTTTTTAAATAAAAAAAAAATAAATAAATTAATTAATTAATTAATTAATTAATTAATACATATTTTCTGTGTTGGTTTGCTTGGTTAAAAATGTGTTCATATACTTTAAAATAGCAAAAAAAATAATGAATACGAAAACAAGTATATAGTAGTTATAATATATTAACATAGTTATTTTGTGGAATCACATTCACAAAAGATGGGAAAAAAATAAATAAATAAAACTTTGCATGATTATGACTTACTATCTCATAATTCTGAGACCCTGATCTTCTAATTATGACCTATCATATCTCATGAAATAAGAGATATACAAACATATTTTCTCTTATTTTTTATTTTTTATTGTTTTTCTGGGATCAATGTTTCTTCAACAAGATTAGATAAAAAGAACCTCTCCCTTTCTCACAGCCCTTGAGTTCTTTATCTGTTGAACAGAATTCTTTTTTTTTTTTCATTTTGATTATAATAATGTAAATTTTTAGAGGAATTATAATTAAATCTTTATGTTTGCATACTTTCTGCTTCTGAATGGTTTACAGATTGATATTAGATGCTTTGGACATCCATGGCTTAGGTAGAGATCATGGTTTTAGAGATCGCACAAATCTGATGACGATGGAATGAACCACTATCTAGGCCAACTGTTAAAACTACTGTAACATACACTATAGAGACAAAAGTATTTGTCCAAACCTGTTAATTATTGAATTGAGATTTTTCACTCATGTCCCTTATCCAAAGTAAATACCATCAGCAATACCATCTTATCGTTCAGCATACCAAGACATCTTGAACAATGCTCTGCTTCTATGCAACTTTGCAGCAACAGTTTGGTGAAGGTCCTTTTCTATGACAACATGACTGAGTCCAAGTGAACAAAGCAAGGACTATAAAGACATGGCTTGATGAGTTCAGTGTGGTAGAACTTGAGCGGCCCAAACACAGAGCCCTGACCTCAACCCCATCGAGCACCTTTGGGATAAACTTGAATGGAGATTGCGATCCAGACCTTCTTGTCCAACATCAGTGACTGACCTCATAAACGGTCTACAGAATGAATGAACATGAATTCCCACAGAGACACTCCAAACTCTTGTGTACAGCCTTCCAAGAAGAGCGGAAGCTGTTGTGTAGGTGACTGAGGTTATGCCCTCACTCTGTGTGCCACTTAACCACAGCATTCACAGCACCACAGATTTTTCCCAATGCTCTGCTTTTTGATTGACTTTCAATGCAATAGCTCACTCTCTAAAAGATCACATTAACTTTGGGTTAATCTCAAAGTCCTTCGATTTCACTACTGTTCTACCTCTTGTTCTTGTTCTTACTGCTACATTTCTTTTAGTGGCATCTCTCCAATTCTTGCGCCAAATATGCATATTGTACAACATGCGCCTGCCCTTGTGGAGTTTTAGGGGTGTTACTCTAGTTAATTACATACTAATTGTACGTGCCTCCACTGGTGGCTCAGTGGTAGGTGTTTCGCCTGCCATGCGGATGGCTCGGGTTCAATTCCCAGCCAGTGCCCGAACCCCCAGTCACTGGGGGGGGGGGGGCAGTGCCGGTCCCAAGTCCGGATAAAATGGGAGGATTGCGTCAGGAAGGGCATCCGGCGTAAACCCTGTGCCAAGTTGTTGTGCGGACTGGATATTCCGCTGTGGCAACCCCTAGTCGAGAGCAGCCGAAAGACCAACAACAATTGTATGTGCCTCCAACGTGAGCTCAAGGGCCAGGGGTAGCTCAGTGGTTAAGCCATTGGACTACGGTTCAGAAGATCCCAGGTTCAAATCCCAAAACCACCAAGTTGCCACTGTTGGGTCCTTGAGCAAGGCCCTTAACCCTCAACTGCTCAAATGTGTAATGAGATAAAAATGTAAGTCGCTCTGGATAAGAGCGTCTGCCAAATGACTAAATGTAAATGTAAATGTAAGTGGCTTTCACCTGCAGGTAAGAGCAGATCTGGATGGTTATGAACAGTTTGCGCATTTACGACATTTGGCAGTCACCCTTATCCAGAGCAACTTGAGGGCAACATCTGAGCAGTTGAGGGTTAAAGGCCTTGCTCAATGGACAAACAGGGAAAACTTAGTGGTGGAAATCAATCAACATGCTCTAACCAATCAGATTCTTCAGAGTTGTCGTTGGTACTGTATAAGAATGAATAAAATGGGTGTAAAGGCATTTACAGGGTTGTGTCACACGTTTTAACAGCGGGACACACAGTGCCTTTTGTCAACCGTGTCAAGGACTGACACGGGAAACCATAGATGTTAGGATTAGAGGTCAAAGTTCATGAAAGGATTACATGCAAAACACATCCAATCAGAATGACATGTCAGAATGGATCAGAAACTCTTCTACAGCCACGTTATTAAAGCAGATGTGTATGAAATGTATTCGTACAGAGACAAACTGTAATAGGCGAAGGGAAGGATTGTGACTACTGCATCTATTCCTCACCTGCTTAGCCATGCAGGTGTAATTAAACTTTCTCTCCTCTTGTTTTAAAATGGTTTCCTCTTCTATCCGGTTCATCTTTCAGGTGCTCTAGGAGCGAGGGCTTTTGAATGGCAAGCCCCGGATGACACTGCTAATAATTCGTTACGCAGCGAGTCCTCCTACTAACTAGCGGATTAGATGGAAATTGGCTTGGCAGAAGGATTTTCGCTGCGACTGTAGAGTTTCACTGCTAACAGGATTTGCCATCAGCTCAGTATATCAAAGTCGGCCCACTTCGATAAGGAGTCAGCACTTCGCCAAATTAAAAAGTGATCCACAGGTGGGCTTCGCTCCCACGCCGATGGACAGATTGGGAGCTAATTGCTTTTTAATTCTGTTACGAAGCCCATCCAATTAAAGCACTCCTTCTGAAGGATTGGCTGTGCAGAGAGAGAGAGAGAGAGAGACAAAACAACAGATAGAGAGTAAACCTTTTATTACAGACCCGATTGGGAGGTGTATTGAGGAAAAGGTGCTTCGTAAGACAGTAGTGTTATTAACCTGGAGTGACTGAAGAAATACTGATCTACATGAGGCAAGCAGGAAAAAAAGTTTTGCTGCAGATCAGGGGAATTATCGTCCTGTTCCATTGCTCAGAAGAAAACAGCTTCTTCAGAATGTTACTTTTGTCATATGGTGTCCAATATTTGGCTTTCCCACAATACGGTATATTTTAGTTTCCTAAGAACAGGTGGTAGACCGACTGGTAATACACACATGATGAGAAAATAGAAAGAGAAAGAGTCTTGATAGCCTGTTAAATTATATGCTCATCACTTTCCATCCATATAGGGACATCTGTAGTCCAACTGGGAAGCATGGAGTCCAATGGTGATGATCTCCATGGTAGGACTTCTGGTCAACATTCACACACTATGGGCAATTTGGGAAGAACAATTAGCCTAATCTGCATGTTTTTGGACTTTGGGAGAAAACTGGAGTACCCTGAGGAAACCCACCAAGCACAGGGAGAATATTAAAACAGTACTGGCGGGAATCAAACCCTCAGCCCTGGAGGTGACAGACAAGAGTGATAAACACTACGCCAACATGCCACTGTTCTTTAGACACCAGTGGTTTGTAAACCCAATCCAAATTGAAATAAAACACCTTGGCGACTAGTTTGCAGCATACAGTGTTTAGCATTATTCTTGGTACAGTAGCTTGTTTTTCATGAAAAAAAAAAATCTTAAAAGTTGAAAGATAAGTGAAAGATTTTTCATAAATTTTTTGGGGGCTCTTAAGGTTAAATGAGTGAAGTTAAGGTGTGAATAAGACTTTTAATAATTACCGAGCTCGCCGTCATGGACAACCTTTGCACCCGAAATGTTTAATGGTTGACACGCTTATTACAGTAGAGCTGTCTTTAGCCGGGATGGTCATGACATCATCACTTTTCAAATGAATTTGACAATCAGCTGCTTGAGTTACAGATACTAGAAAGCTTCAACTTCTCATAATGATGTATAGATAAGGATGTGAGAAGTGTATTAGGGTGTGTCTGTAAAATTCCCACACAAGTTTACAATCGCAATGTTTTAAAGTACTCAATGCGCTTGTTCATCATTTCTATGATCTTCACACTTGCGGCTGCCTGTTTTATTTTTCTGAAAATTTTATTCAACCTATGAGAGTAGGGCATCTGAATGTTACAGGCTTACATTAGCACTCATGTCCCAATACGCTGAGACTTTATATATGTTTATACAAGAGGCGTTCAAGTCAAACCGGGCTTTTTTATTGTGCAGAATATCAGAAGACAGTTATGTGAGTAACAACTTCCTTTAATTCTCCATACAATCCCCTGCTACACTAAAGCACTTACTGTATCCCAGTGTTTCAATAGTGCTTGGATACTTTCAAGGTAGAAAGATTTATTACTACTGCTTTACCTCTGAAACACTGGCCTCCCAGGAACTCCTTTCAGTGGCCCAAACATGTGGAAATGGCTCGGTCAGGACATGGTCAGAGTGAGGTCAGGACTGTATAGGGGGGTGGGGGGGGGTGGCAATAACACCCAGCTGAGCTCCTTTAATGTGCCAGTGGTGTTTGTGAATGATTGTGTGTACAGTTCATATGGACAGATTCGTCTCTCCTGCGAGTTATCGACCGTGGATGTGATCCATCGAGTTTCAAGGATTAGACATTTCACTCGTAAATGTTAGTTTAATGTATAAGGAAGGAGTCTCCAGTGTCAGCTCTTTGTAACAGTCTGGACATGCTGTTTTAGAAAGCAGGAAGGAGTGTATCATAAGAGATTTAACATAAATAATGAAGGAATTTGCTCGTCATTTCACAGCATAACATTTGACTATTAATAGATAACTATTATGTTTTGATATTTAATGGATATATGTGCAATTGTTTGCAATTTGCTGTTGTATAAAAGGAATTAAAAAAGTTCAAGGTGTAATATTTTTAAGAAAATGTCTTTGATCTTTTGAAGAACTTTGACCTGGTTACATCGTTATCCTCCCTGTTGTTAGTTTATTTATTTATTTATTTATTTATTTATGTATTTATTATTATTATTATTATTATTATTATTATTATTATTATTTCCCCCCCAGCATGCCAGTGTAATACTTGGCCTGCCATTAACTATTTTAAAAGAGAACCTGGATCAACAGTAAATTAACTTTAGCTGAATTGTTTGCATTATAGCTTGACTGTTTTTCAATCTTAAAGTTTGTCATTTGTGTAACTGATGCACTTTTCATGCTATGTGATTTTCCCTTAAGATACGACTGTACTGTATATCCTGGTAATACAATGAGGTCGTGACCTGCAGGAAAGCACCTCATACAGTTCACATTAAAGCTCTTCGGCTCGCCGCACTGTCAGTGCTGGATACTCAAGGCAGAGATGAAAGTGTTATCTTTAAAACAAAAATTGAAGAAAGGCAAAAAAGTGTACCTAGAAAGTGTGTAGCTTGCACACACTCAAAGACAGAGAGGAAGTGAGTGATAGAGAGAAAACACTTCTGTACATTCCCGACAAAAAAAAAAAAAAAAGAGCTGAGAGTGTCTTCCTTTGCAAGTGGTTTCATAGTGGTGTGTGTGTGTGTGTGTGCGTGTGTGTGTGTGTGTTCTGCAAATAGGGTGAGAATGTGTGAGTGGAATCTCTTTGTTTTCTCGTACATGATGTCTCTAACTCAGCTTCTGTTACACAGGAACAGATCTTGCAGTTTGTGTTTCCCAAATTTGAGGAAGCCGATTCTAAAATAAAAAAAAAAGACCAATTTAATAAGCATCTACATATATGATATTTATGAATATGATATATATATATATGTATGTATGTATGTAATTTTTTAAAAGATATTAAGTACTTTATTTTTACTGTAGTATGCTGCACTTGCAAAAGTCCCCTTAAAGGTTTTTGATGGTTCATCTGGGTTAACATAGATAAATAAATAAATAAATAATTACTGTAAATAAATAAATAAAACAAAGTAGCACATTTGTATATTAATGATTTATCTGTATGAGTGCTTTTCAAAGACATGAAATGAGGAAGAAAAATAAAGAGACAAGCGACATAACCTGTTAAAGACAATAAAACGGACAAAATAAATAAGTGACTAATTGTATTGCATTTTTATTCATCTATCTTTTATCTCTGTTGCTTGTGATCATGATCATGCTTATGGAAGCAGGATAGGGTGCGGTGAGATGATCTCCAGGCCATGAATATAAAGTGCTTTAGTAAGTTCATTAGTAGTTTCCAGACACGACACTGGAACTCTAAATGTGCATAAGTTATACAAACAAACTGAAATCCAACTGCTGGAAATGATAGGAACCATGTCCAAGGCCTTACGTGCACAGTCCGGGACCATCATCAGAGAGGCATCGACCTGATGGTTATCACAAAGACGTTGACAAAAACACTGCATCAGCGACTGAGACATGAATAATGTTTTGGTAAAATTAGTCATGAGAACTGATAATACATGCCGAACCAAGGCCGTGATTTGGAGAAGAAATTCAGCTTTTAGAGCGAGAGATGATGATGAGCTCTGAGCAGCAGGAAGCAGCCTGGCATGTGCCATCAGCATAGGAAGTCATTAGTTTGTGACAATTTCTCACAGTTGTTTGTCAGATGTCTACCTTACAGATCAGTGAATTAATTTTTCCCTCCTGCATATCCCAGATAGGACGCTGGGGTCAGAGGTCAGGGTCAGCCCGGATACAGCACCCTTGGAGAAGACAGGGTTAAGGCTCTCACTCAAAGACTTAACTGTGGGTTTAGCAGTGCTGGGTGTTGAACCCCCGACCTTCAGCTCAGTAACCCAGATAATTAACTGTTTGAGGCCCCACTGCACTTTTTCTATCTTACTTTCCAACAACAAAAATGTGACTTTTTCTGGTGTATGATTTATGGTCACTCTATCTGATATCACCCAGATGAGACGGCGGTTCTCTGTTGAGTCTGGTTCCTTCCTCTTGTCTTCTCTCATGACATCATCCCAGCTTGTTCATCCGGATAGACTGATAAATAAGAATTATCCTTTTTTTTTTATATTAATTTCTATAATTTGTTAATTATGTACAGCTGCTTTGTGACACACACTGAAAAGTTTTAATTTAAGAAACATTTTATTGAATTAAAAGCATAACAATGCACAGATAAAGACTCTTTCACCGTATGCAGATCATCATGGGGCTCAATGGTTAAGGCATTGGACTACGGTTCGGAAGATCCCAGGTTCAAATCCCACAACCACCAAGTTGCCACTGTTGGGCCCTTGAGCAAGGCCCTTAACCCTCAACTGCTCTGATGTGTAATGAGATAAAAATGTAAGTTGCTCTGGATAAGAGCGTCTCCTAAATGTAAATCATGGCTTACAAGACCCGTCATCATTTCTGCAACATCGATGATTCAGTCAAGGCCTTCTGCACCTACAGTACGTACAGTCCGAGGCTCAACACACAGAGCTGGCAGAGAAAAGCCATCAGTCCAGTGTGAGGAAGAAACTCCAGATGGCTTCTCTCTGTCCGTTCTATAACTCGCATGATGATAGTTTATTTTTCCCAGTTTTCTATCTCTTTTCAATAATTTTTTTTTCCACTTTGTTCATAATTTTCTTCCTCCTCCAGTTTTGCTACAAACATTGAAGCGCATTATTGCTGTAAAAAAAAAATGCATCGCAAATAATGTACAATAGTCCTTTTCCCATCTTTTTCCCAATTTTCTTTAATTTTTTTTGCGTAAGTGCAATATTTTCCTTATTGTGTTTTTTGTTTTCTGCACCAGTCCACTAAAGATGGAGCGAGTTTATTTCTGTCTCAGCACCAAAGTCGATCTCACACGCACAAGTCCACCAATGTCTGGCCATGCCTCCACATCATCTCGTCCAGGCTGAGGGTCTCTGTGAGGGGAATTCAAGTCAAACTGGGACTTAAAGCGATTTACATTTACAGGAGACTTCAGGCACAGTACGATGATGAGTCTCTCTGCAAAAGTACTACAAAAGTAGTTCAAGCAGTTCAATGCCCCTTTTTGGTTTGTTTTTTGTTTGTTTGTTTGTTTGTTTGTTTTTCTTTCTTGTTTGTTTCCATCTCGTTTGATCAGTCTGAACATTTCACAGCTGATTGTTTGCTCTGATTCTTTAAAGAAAAGGACTACAGCTGCTTTGATTATCTGATTGAGAAGTCAATACAGGGTCCAGAGGGAATCAATATCAAATGGTCTTTCAAGTAGAGGTGACGTGTCTTGATGGTTTTGTAACAGACGTTCGGTTTAGGGGTTAAAATGCTTGCGTACGACCCAAGAGTCTTCGTGCTGGTCGGACTGGCAAGAAAAAGCAACCAGGAAATTCTTTGATTCGACATTATTAAAAAATAAAGGTGTAATTTGCACCTTTGTTAAACATTTAATTCTTAATTAAGAGAAAAATACATTATGGAGGATGTGGCAATAACTCGCATCTGAGTTCTTGTAATGTGCAAGTGGTGCGGTGGTCAGTGTGATGTCATGCATTGTCCTGATCCAACCAGACTGGCTTATTTATTTATCTTCCTGGGAAGGCGAACAGTTAGCACTATTGCTGTGCGCCTCCAGGGTTCTGGGTTCGATTCCCCACCAGGCTTGATTCCCGCCTCTGGGTCTGTGTGCATGGAGTTTACATGTTCTCCCCGTGCTTGGTGGGTTTCCTCTGGGTACTCCGGTTTCCTCCCACAGTCCAAAGACATACAGATTAGGCTAATTGGCGTTACCAAATTGCCTGTAGAGTGTGAATGAGTGTATGAGTGTGTATGTGTGTGTGCCCTGCGATGGATTGGCACCCTGTCCAGGGTGTAACCCGCCTCATTACCTTAGTCTCCCAGGATACTGTAGGTTCCTTCCCCCCTCTGACCCTGTATACAGGATAAAGCGGTATAGAAGATGAGTGTGTGAATGATTGAGTGATTGAGTTCCTGGGAGGCCATCAGTGAAGCAGGCAGGCTAATCATACAGTACAGTAGCTCTGGTGTACTGACAACACTTTCTACCTTCATGGTGTCCAAGCACTAGTGAAACACTGGGATGCATTAGTGCATTAGTGTAGGAGGAGATTATATAGAGAAATAAAGGGAGTTTTTAGCTTTGATACCTGTGTTCTGTTATTCTGCACAGTCAAAAGTCCCGCTTTGAATCGAACGACCCTCATTAATTAGACACAGCAGACTTTATCCACAGGAGCAGACTATGTTTACTCTGCATAACCCTTCTGACTCTGCATGTAAATTTTCTATTGGCACTGGCTTGTCTCTCACACACACACACACACACACACACACACACACACACACACACACACACACACACACACACACGCACACTCAAAACTCCCTGTCTGATTTGAGTCCATCTGTTTATTTAACGCTCCTGATATAGTCCATGTGATTTCTGCTTCGTGCATTCTTAACAATGTTCTATTCATTATTTATAGAAATAAATCCGCTACCTTGGTACACACTGCAGCTTCAGACAGTCAAGTCTTTTTTCTGTTTGTTTGATGCACGTTTTCTGGCAGAGGCATTTCTTTTTCTGTTTGTTTTGCTCCAACCAGAACTGGACTCATTTAACGAGTGCTAGAAACGCAGGGTTGTTATGGCAACCACATATTGTCCCATCCATGTCACTGCAGCTACGATGACCTGATCCCTATATAGGCTACACTAAATTACACTAACACTAAATTGGGCTCAAGGGCCCAATAGGGACAACTTGGTGGTTATGGCATTTGAACCTGGGATCTTCTGAACCGTAGTCCAGCATATTTCACCTCTGACTTTTGATTGAGCACAAAACGTGGTGTCCAGCCATCAGGGAAGAAGAATAAACCCCCATAGATGTGATAACCTGGTGATTCAGTACATTCAGGTCATCAGCTGATGGACGACCAGACACATAATGTCAGATAATGTTGCTGAGTAACTGATCAACCCCAGATCATCACACTGTCTCCAGAGGCTTGTACTGTACAGTGGACACTATGCATGATGGTTGCATCGCTTCATGCACTTCCAGAACCATGGGCACGTCAGGGGAAGAAGGCAAGCGCATGAATAAATGAACACATCGTACCCTATTATAACTACATATTATAACTACCCTATCACTACACTGTAAACAATGTTCGTAATTCTAACAGTAAAATATCGTATAAATGCTACAGAATAAAACCGTATTTCACAAATCTTGGGATAAACGTAGAATTTACAGTGAAAAACTGTAATTAGTTTTACAGAGTAATACCTTAAATTTAACAGTTAAAAACATATGAAAATATGGTTTATTGCAGTAAAATGTATGATATACTGTATTTATAAAAAGGAAACTCTCAGAGAAGGTATTTGTTACTAATATCATGAAGCATCAGTTTATATTTTACTAAACCTTTGTTGATGGAGTTTAAAAATCAGAAAAATATCTGCTCTGTAAAAAATAAACTTCAAAATTTTATGGTAAAAAACTGGCAGCTGTGAAATTTACCATAAAAAATACGGTAGCAACGTTATTGTTTATACGGGACTGCACTCATTATACTGTATATTTTACAGATATTAATATTTTTTTCTACGGTTTATAGCCGTCTAATTTACATTAACCAAGGACTTCATATTAGTGAATGGTATTCCACACTTTGATGACTGTGGCGAGGACAGCCGCTAGCACGCGCCACTTCACCCGCCGCCACCGCCGTACTTAGATTATCTGCCCAAAACAATGTCCATCCTGACATTTGTATATTTGATTTTGAGAATTTAAATATTGTTTTGCTGTCTTTATTAAAGAATACATGAGACCGTGCTGATGTCCGAGTCTCGAATAACTTTTGATGGGTTTTGATGATTTGATTTAGGTTTGTATTCATCAATTAGTATAAAAGTCCTCTTAATAGTTTCTTAACAGTAAAATCCGAATGCTTAGCAATGTAACTTCTATCTCGTTTAGCTCCAGCTAGTGTGATAAAATGATGCTTTCACAGAATTGCTGAATGAATTCACTGTGGTTATTCATAATAAAACAAATAGTCCAACAACAACGACAGCAATTGTGTAGCCAGCATGGTAGTGTAGCGGTTAGCACTGTCGCCTTCCACCACCAGGGTCCGGGTTCGATTCCCATCTCTGTGTGCATGGAGTTTGTATGTTCTCCCCGTGCTTGGTGGGTTTCCTCCAGTTCCTCCAGGTACTAGTCACCCCCCCCCCCCCCACACACAATATATAGGATAAAGTTGTATAGATGATGGGTGAGAGTGTGTGAGTACTGAGCTGTAAAAAAGATGGAAATAAACCGTTATTATTACAACATAAATCTATAAATTGGACAGTTCTGAGCTGTAAAAAAACATGCATATGATCCTTATTTGTTACAATGTAAACCCTGGAATTTGGCGGGAATAAACGTTTTTTATAACAACATAAACATGTTAATTAGACAGTTATAAACCGTAAAAAAAAAACAATTAAAATCTGTAAAAAAATTTACGGTAAACTTCTGAAAACCACAGCTGCCATTTTTTACTGTAAAATTTACGATTTATTATTTTTTCCGCAGTGCTGTAACGGTGCTACCGTATTTTTTTACGGTAGAATTCTGGAAACCACAGCTGCCAATTTTTACCGTAAAATGGACTATTTATTTTTTACAGTCTATTAAACATGGCTCTGATTTCTACTTCCTATCTTTTCCCATGCAACTTCCCCAAGTGTTTAAATCATCTCCATTCAGGATTTTCATTCTGGCCACGTTTCTGCTTTTGAAGTTGATTCGTTCAGGCGTTAATGATGTATTAGACAGTTCTTAACTCATATCCAGGGGTTTTCTTTCCTCGATGCAGGACAATAATTCGACCCTTCTGAAGTGGTGACAGATGGTGTATTAAAGATCCGCTTCTAACATGCTTTCGTTTCTATATCAGCAACTTATTTAGAGGAACTTGTACAGAGACTTGCAGGTAATAGTGCAGACACACACACACACACACACACACACACACACACACACACACACACACACATATATATATATACGAACTGAATTGGGTGAAATGTCACAGTCTGGCCCTGGAGCTATACAGGTACAGTATATGGTACTATTTGTGTGTGCGTGCGTGTGTGTGTGTGTGTGTATGCATTTGTGTGTGGTGTCCCCGCCAATTCTCACGCTAAAAGTGTGGTTTTCCTGGTAATGCACACCTCTGCTGCTGACTCACTTGGACGGGAAAGAAAAAAAATACAAAGAGAGAATTCTCTTAAGTGGAGAAGTAAATGTGTGTGTGTGTGTGTGTGAGTGTGTGTGTGTGTGTAGCACAGCCTGTAGCACACCTGTAGCTTAATTCTTACTCACATCACACACACACACACACACACACACACACACACACACACACACACACACACACACTTTACTCATGAACTTTACACAGAGAATGAAAGAAAGTTTGTTAAACTGTATTATTTTGTTTATTTCCATTCAAGTTGAATCGAGCACCACAAGTCGTTATTCCTCAGGGTTCTGCATTGACACAAATAACAAAAGGGCATCAATTAAGTTCGGATTAATGCACTCATACTGTTATAGTGAAACTGATCAATAACAAGGTAAAGACAGAATTTCTGTTACTGATATATTTTTTTATTAATAGTCAGTTTTAACATTCTCTTAAGATTTTATTAAAGGAAGCTGCATCATAACTCAGAGCTTTCTGGATCTCTTTATCACTCACACACTCATCTTCTATACCACTGTATCCTGTATTCAGGGTCGCGGGGACCTAGAGCCTATCCCAGGAGACTCAGGGCACGAGACAGAGGACACACTGGACTGGGGGACAATCCATCGCAGGGCGGGATCTCTTTATCTTCTGTAAAAAAGAGAAATGAAGAAAAAAAAATGAGCATTTAAAGCTGCAGGATGTTGGTGTATCAGCTGGCGTCTGGTACGGCAAACCGCACGTCTGACAAGCTCATCTCAAATATAAACGGCTGAAATAATGCTGGAGTGTGTGATGTAATGCATAGTGTAGCTCAGTGCTGAAATGAAAGGGATCGAAATCTTTTCACCAGATGAACGGCAGTAAATATTTTACTACCACTAACCGTTTAAATCACGCTGTGAGTGAGTGGACGAGGGCCAAAACAAGATGGCAGCCATCTTTTATTCACGGGATCTGGATCTTACACACACACACACACACACACACACACACACACACACACACACACACACACACACACACACACATACTCAAACAGATGATCCAAAGTAACCTCAGTAATACTTCTTTCTAAGAAGGCAACAAATGCATTCCTAAAAACAGATTAAAAGCACGTACTAGGGCTGCACGATATATCAAAAAAATATCATTATCGCGATAATGGCATGCGCGATAACCATATCGCAAAGAGTTGCGATAAATACTTTATGTGCCAAGAATTTGTGTGTCCAAATTTGACCAATCAGATGGGCCCTTACTATGTTTATACCCGCTTATATATATATTGTAGCATGGATGGTAAACCCAAACGCGGAAGCAAGCGAGTAGGCAGGATAACCACATGAATTAGTCTAAGGACTCTCACAGAAGGGGAGCAAGGGAAAAACACACATTTAACCCGCGTCCTATAAACACACACTCGAATCAGAAAGTAAACAATCTGAACCGACATGCACGAACTCAGTGACTAAGCTGTATGCGGGTTGCTTACTCCTCTTATACTTCCGGGTTCGCGACCAGCACTAGGACCCGGAAGTAATGCGGGCGCGAACCCGGAGCGAGTGTGTGTGTGTGTGTGACAAATAGTATTTTTTTATTTCATTTTTGTTTAATTATATTTATTTTTATTTAAAAAAACAAACAAAAAAAAAAAAAAACCCCAGCAAGCCAAAGAGAATATTTAGTTTAAAAGATGCTCTTGTTTTAAGACACTATTGATGAGTGTATGGTTACATGTAAATAAAAAGTAATGTTTGAAAGTAATTCATATTGTGTTGGCAGGTTTATAGTAACAGCAAACCAGAAGTCAGAATATCTGCTGAGGGGTTTAAGTCATTCATAGTGTTTTGAAGTCTAAATATTTGCAACTTCCTTGACATATAGTTTCTTTTTAGCCTGAATTAGATTTAATTACATCAGACGAATATCTATTACCTGTTTATTTTATTATGATCATTACATATAAATAAATAATAAAAAAAAATAGGCAATAATAAAAAAAAATGCATTTCTCTAGGGAAATGTTATATCGCAAGAAATATCGTTATCGCAATATTCAACAACAATATCGCATATCGCATATTTTCCTAATATCGTGCAGCCCTAGCACGTACGTTTTGGGTTCCCCTCGTTGCCCTCGTTCCCCTTGAGCGGTGACTCAGACCCCTCTAGGTGGGTGTGCTGTGATGTCCCATACAGTGACACTGGAGACTGGTCATGTATTTTGTCACTTCATATGAATTAGTTGGCAGTAATAATCTCATAAAGTCTGGCTTTGGCCTAATAAATTCTGCATCTCTAACAAAATAAAAGATGTTAATTTTAAGATTCTCCACAAAATTTACCCGGTAAACTCAGTTTTATCTAAATTCTTGGAGGTAGAGAATAAATGTTCTTTCTGTGATACGTTAAATGATTTTTCATTTGTTGCTTGAGTGCGAGAAAACAAAACAATTCTTAACTCTTTTAAAAGACCACCTCTTGAACCACCTTAATGTGTCTCACTGCTTTACTATTAAAGATATAATCTTTTATTATGAGAATGCGGAAAATAAACGGCTTGAATTTGTTGTTGTTTATTTTATTTTACATGCAAAATACTTAATACATAAACAGAGAATTAAAAAAGAACAACTGTACTTCCATCTTTTCCTTCTAGAAATGACCTCAATTTTAAACTTAAATTAATTCAGTTTAATAAGAAGAATAATATACTTCTAGATTATTGTGATGTTATTTTTAATTGAAGTGTCTCTTCTTGCTAAATCATTTCACGATTTATACTTAATTTCGATCTTCTTGTGTATTTTATTCTTTTTTTTTTGGACTTTCAAATCTATAGTTCTTTGTCCTTTGTGTTTTATTTGTTCTAATTGTTTTTTCTTTTTGTGTGAAAGATCACAGTGGTACTGATGGCTTAATCGGATAAGGCTGTGAGTTATTGGGTGACTGATTGGAAGGTTGGGAGATTCAATCCCCAGCACCGCCCAGGTGCCACTGTTTAACCCTTGAGCAAGGCCCTTAACCCTATGTGCTCCAGAGGCACCGCGCTCCGACCCCAACTTCCTCACCAATCATAAGAATCCTTTCACTGTGCTGTAATGTACATATGACAAATAACTGAAATATTTAATTTATTTATGCATTAATTTTTATGATTTGCTTACAAGGAATCAGTCTGAAGTATGATGCTCAGTTCATCAGTGTGTAAAACATTAGCATAAAAGGCGGGTCTTAAACTCGAGCGCAATGTAGCACACTTTAGCTGAGGCCATGGCATGAGTACGTACTGTGTCTCTCATAACGTTTATCCTGTACAGGATCGTGAGAATCCGGAAGCCTATCTCAGGGAACTCTGGGCAGGAGGTGGGGTACACCGTGGGGTTCACCCTGTACAAGGTGCCCATCCATCACGTGGGACACGAACACAAGCACACGCGCACACAACAGGCAACTTGGAAATGCCAGTTAGACTAAACTGCATGTGTTTGGACTAGTGGAGGAAACTGGAAAACCTGGAGGAAACCCACCAAGCACATGGAGAATATACAAAGGCTTTATTACCATTTTTTGATTATTAACTCTGGGTCAGTGTCAGTCTAAAACTGTTTTACATATAAATAGAAGTTATTTACTGTATTTACTTGAATACATGAAATATAAAAGTTTTCTTATGTTATTATCTTTTATAATTTTTATTATTATTATTATCTATTATATAGTATCTTATTATACTTTACTGTATATCTAAGATTTCTCCTAAGGATATGGATTATTTTGAAAAGTCACTGAATTGAAGACCTGGAAGTCACTCAGGTTTTTTTTGCTTTGTTCACTAAATAAAAAATAAAATAAAAAGCAAGGTTATGTTCGGTTATTACTGTAACACTAGTTATGCATTAGTTCTGTGCATTAGTGTCATATTTTATAATGCTTACTAAGATTACATAATTACAAATGTGTAATTATAACCTTAAACAGAGTTCCTTTTATGAATGGATTTAGCATGACAAGACCGCATTCATCACTCATAGATGTGAAGCTCTTACAAAACGGAACTGAAGAAATGCAACATTTATGCTAATTCTGTAACGTTTATAGCTAACTATTGTTCAAAGCACAATAGCTGACTTGTCGTTGTCCTGAACGACTTTCCGCATCACTCCTCCACTCGTGTCTCTAACAAACAAACTGAAAAGTACACACTTCTTTGCAGCACGTCTGCACTTACGCGTACATCCAGGAGAGCGTGTGTACTTGCCACACATGCACATGTTTTTGTTGGAGGTAACCGTGGGCCCATTTGGCTGCAGTTTGCCCGCCCTGGCACACTCACAGTCACAAATGATTAATTAACACGTCTCCTCCTGAGCAGTCGACGTGGGCTCGAGCCAGCATGGCTGAGCTCTCCAACTTAACAAGAACACCTCTGGAGAAGCTTAAGCACCGCTTTTCAACTCGGGGGCTTTTATGGTGTTTGTGCTCTGAGGCTTTACAGCGTTTGTTAGGTTAGTAATCAAATTGTTAGCAGGAGCACTATATTAAAAAAAAAAATAGAGTTATTGCATTTGCCTGATGGGTTCAAATGTAGTAATGATATGCCGTAGCAAAGCCAATGATTCAAAACCATGTCATCTTGTTGAATCAGGACAGTCATTCATTCCTGTGTGATTTCTGCTGAAGCCAAAGTTGCTGCCTACTATGATAAACTCCTGCATATGGACATAAACTGGGCCATGTCATCACCCTTAAGTTGGCTCTGGAAGTCCCCTGACTAAATGTTTCTGTGTGGTTTTTATTATATGTATATTTTTTTTCTCAAACAAAAATTGGTCAGCCTGACCTGATAATTATGTCTCCATGTGTTTTAGATTCCCTGGAAAAAAAAAAAAAAAAAAACCCTAGAGGTCTGGCGATCGGCTTGTGAGTCAATTAGATGCCATTTGCGGCTTGAACGTTTAGACGTTATAAACCGATTTGTTGTGAAAGGAGAATAAATTGGATATGATTTTTGATTCAGTCATGAGCTTATCGTTGGGACGATGGTGTCCGATCAGATATCTAAATCACTTACACTTTGGATTTTACAGAATAGTCATAAAAGCTGTGAATAATGTCTTTAATCTTTAACCTCATCTCCACCTCAAACTGGGCCAGTGACTTCTCCATCACACTGCATTTGCATAACCAATCGTACCTTATCTATACATTTTTTTAACGTCTATTTCTTTCTAAAGTAAGAATGATTTGTGACTCAACCAACTTTTTGTCTACGTTTGTCAACTTATTTTCTCTTATTTTTTGTGTTTCCATTCCAATTTTTTTTCCACCTAACAACATTTAATAACTTTCCCAATAAGCATTTATTTTCAAACGTTTCATTGACCATACAGGATGTTTCACTGGACAATTAACATTTAACTTTTGAACATGTAGAACTTTTACTTCACTTAAAATCGTGACCATTGCATATTTTTTTTTACCCTTCATGATATAATCTTGGATATAGTTTCTGAAATAATTTGTCCGTTTTATTATATAGTGCATAAGTAAAAAAAAAAGTTCACAAAACATTTTGGTATTTATAATATTCATGAACTTTGCTTAACATTTGATAACTGCAACATTTACAATTGCATTACCTGTATATACAAGGGGTGTTAAAGTCAAACCGGGGCTTGTCATGAAATTTCTGCTGAATGAAGGCATTAAAAGCGACTGATGTTTACAGAAGACGTCAAGCACAGCGCAGTGATGAGACTCTCAGCAGCAGTAAAACATCTCAGTGATGCAAACAGATTAAAAAAGGCCGTTCGTCTGTGGATGATTGAGGTCAAGGTGTCTCGGAGCCCACTGCAGTCGTTCCCGTGAACATCTGGTTCTTGAAAAGACACGCATCTGTCTGTGTGAACTGTACACAAAGTCATTCACCAACACCACTTGCACATTAAAGGAACTCAGCTGGGAGTTATTGCAACATCCCCCATACAGACCTGACCTTGTTCCACATGATTGAGACATAAAGGAGTTCCTGGTAGGCCAGCGTTTTATACTTGAAGCAGGCAGTCTGATCATGGTTAAACTTTCTACATTGATGGTATCCAAGAACTAGTGAAACACTGGGATAAGTGTTAATAAATACACATACTGTACATTACCAGCGGCACGGTGGTGTAGTGGTTAGCACTGTCGCCTTGCACCTCCAGGGTCTGGGTTCGATTCCCCGGCCAGGCTCGATTCCCGTCTCTGTGTGCATGGAGTTTGCATGTTCTCCCCGTGCTTGGTGGGTTTCCTCCGGGTACTCCGGTTTCCTCCCACAGTCCAAAGACATGCAGGTTAGGCTAATTGGCGTTCCTAAATTGCCCGTAGTGTGTGATTGGGTGTGTGAGTGTGTGTATGTGTGTGTGCCCTGTCATGGATTGGCACCCTGTCCAGGGTGTACCCCGCCTAGTGCCCGAAGTCTCCTGGGATAGGCTCCAGATCCCCCGCGACCAGTGGTGTCAAAAGTATTCACATTCATTACTTGAGTAGAAGTATAGATACTAGGGTTCAAAAATACTTCTTTAGAAGTTGAAGTATCAACCCAAGCTTTTTAATTAAGTAAAAGTGTAAAAGTACTGGTTTTAAAACTACTTTAACTATAAAAGTAAAAGTACCGTGAGGGGCGACAAAAGCATTAGGGTCTCGCTTTGCGACGGGGGGGCGTTCTTATCATGTGACCGGGGGGTCACATTTCGCGTTCTGATCATAAAAATAGAGTAACGAAGCTATTTTTAAAATGTAAGGAGTAGAAGTAAAAAGTCGGCGGAAAAATAATTACTCCAGTAAAGTATAGATACCCAAAATTTCTACTTAAGTAAGGTAACGAAGTATTTATACTTCGTTACTTGACACCTCTGCCCGCGACCCTGAACACAGGATTAAGCGGTACAGAAAATGAATGAATGAATGAATACTGTACATTTTCCTTTCATTTTGTGAAGCTGCATTGAGACCATTGTTAAAAGCGCTATATAAATAAAATGTATTTAAATTGAATAGGTGCATAAGTATAGCAGGGGATTATATAGAAAAATAGAAGGAGTTTTTACTCTCAGTCCCAGTTTGATTTGAACACCCCTTGGTACTTCCATCAAGTACTGTAATATCGCATGCATATTTCTAACTACACAACCATTTATAATTGTTTCCTTAAACATTTGTGAGCTTTCCATTGAATGATGTTACACATCTGTTCAGCAGTCTTAGCTTTCGAGTTTTGTGTTCAAACATTCCAAGCATTTTCATAATGTAACCATTATATAACTATGAACGCAACTATTAATTGGAATATTCTGTAACATTCTGTAATTTAACATGACAGACACATTGCATAAACATTCTCCTGTTGCTCATTTAGATCTCTTTATCTTGTTTAAACAGTACAATATCATAAAAAAAAAAACGTAAAAAGAAATATTTTGAAATGCATGAGTTTAATTTTAACTCAACCTTGCCTTGAGTGTGTTGGAAAAAAAAAATTTTTTTGTTTTCATATAATGTGTCTAAAGCGAGAGATTTGCAGCATGGAAAGACGTTAACACTCATCTCAGGCTTCACCGGCTCACGACAGTAAAAATACCCACCACGACTGAACGGTTATGAGTGCGGTATATAGGAAGTCCATGAACTGGCCATAAAAGTGACGGTCCTGTAGGAGCAACACTTTCAGGATCTAAAGCGCTTTAATGGGCCTTCAGCCTGCTGGGTCACGCCTGACTGGCACGACTACTTTTATCCGCGGCCAAGTGCCGTTACCCCACAACATGTTTCGACTGATCGCACACGGGGCGCCTCTGGGAGGGCCGTTTATGGAAGAGAACATAAAAGTAAACAAGGAGGCAAGCACATCCTTATCTGACCTACAGCTTGCTGGTACGGCCAGAGGGGGGAAAGCGTTCTGTACAAAACTCACTCTACGGTCAGGACGAGACTCTGGAGCCCCTGGGGTTATAGTGATGTTTTTTTTCTCTCAAACTGCCAAGATGAAACTGCCAGTGTCTTAATGATACTAAATGTGAGAAAGCAAACTGTGGCACTGCAGGGTGTGTGTGGGTGTGTGTTAATGGTTTTGCTCTGCCTCATAACTCTTGGCTCCCTGGTTTGATTCTGAGCTTCTGTTTGGTGTTCCACACGTGTCTTTGAGGTTCTTCAGGTTTCCTGAGACCTCCCATGCACATGTCAGAAGTAGACTGTACTGTATAAGGTGTGTGTGCATGTGTGTGTGTGTGTGTGTGTGTGTGTGTGGTGGAACTGAAACAGACAAAAAGATTATGAACATTTAACGCATTAATGCATGTGATTAATCTAGCAATTTTAATGCATTACTATTTTTAAACGCAAATTAATCACATGACCAAGTTTGACCCTGGTGGCTTCCCATAATTGGTTACCCAGATAATTATGGGAAACATCACCAGGTGTGCTGAACGGCAAGTTTCATTATAAAAAGCCTCTAGATGGAAGTTTGGATAAGGCCCAAGTTGTGTGCACCTTCAAGGGGAACGATTTTTACAAGAATGCATTAACTGTAAGATGTGGGAGCGGTGGCTCAGGCGGCTAAGGCTCTAGACGTTTGAGTTTCGGATCTTAGGATCTGGATTCGAGCCCCGGCATTGGTGGATTGCCGTACCCCAGACTAGCCAGCCACTTCAGTGCGGGTCCAATTTGAGAGATTTAACATTAACATTTTCTAAATGCTAATCTTAATCTGATTCTAAAGGCCACTACTGTAAATGAAGAAGAGATCAACGAGGCCATCTGCGATCAAGACGACAACGCAATATGCATCATAAAGTCATACACTCATGCATATGACTCAAGCGTCTGGTCTATCTACAGACATTTTTTTTTTTTACATCTTTAGTCTATCTTGGTCAGGATCATGGAGGATCAAACCTTACAAATCTTAAATATCTTACTGTTCACACACACTCACTTCACCTTCTGCTTGAAGGAAATAAAAGAGAAATGTTGTGTAGGAAACACAACATCACTCCTCTACACTACACACAGGCAGGTGAGCTGGGTTTCTTCTCCAGCTTGGCTCCATGTTCTCCAGTGCGTATCCTTGTAAATTTGAAGTTTCTCTTGTCGAACGTCCAAAGCACATTGACGTTCGCCAGGAGGCTTCATTAATTTCCCCAGAAGGTTTTTTACTTTTTGTTACAAATGAGAATGACGTTATGCAGCAAGTGACATTTTCCTTGTCCCTTCTAAACTGCATTTAATTTGAAAAGATTTCACTTTTGCATGGAAGCACTTAACTCTGAGCCACACCGAGCAGTTTTCTGCCTCTCTGCGAGCACCGAGAAAGCTGTGTTGTAATAAATAGAAAGTGAGAGCGGGGGATTACGTTCCCCAATCACACCTAACCCACCACTGAAACTTCTGCAGAACCCTGAGCGACTTCAGCTTGCTTAACACGTCTGTAATATCTTAGACTGAACAACTCGTTTCCTATGAAACACAGCGTATTCGTCTGAAACAGCTTCGTCCAACGCGGTCTTCTCTCTTTATTTCTTTAACACCTCTGCACCGGAAGCTTAAGAGTTCAGTCTTGATCTGTTTATTAGTATAAAAAAAAAAAAGATGATAAGCGGTGTCTCACTGTGGCTTAGCAACGGATGCTTGAGTCTCTTTCTCTTTTCAATCACTTCCTTCCACAGGAAGTCCCTCCAGCCAATCAGCTCTGCCGATCCTGCTAGTGCGATATGGAGTCAGCTTTTGAGCTTGCTCATTTCTGTACAGGGACAAGATAAGACACAAGGCCTACTTTTGGTCAGATCACAATGACTCGATACTTTTTTTTTTCTTTCTCTCAACAGAGAACTGTATGTGCCTTGCACAAATCTCAAATCGTACAGGAAAACGACAACAGCGACAGCACGTCAAAAAAAAAAAAAAAAAAGGGTAGTGGTTAGGATTAGAAAAAAGAATAAAAAACCTTGAGAGGAACTTACTGCACTGCTCTGATCAGAAATGCTACAGTCAACAAACCTTAAAATAAAAACAGGGTTATATTTAGGATTTGGGTTTAAAATAATGTATGTCGATGCCATGGTTGTTTACGGATTTGTCATTTTCCAGCCTCTGGATTTACATCCATCCATCCATCCATCCATTTTCTTCCGCTTATCCGAGGTCGGGTCGCGGGGGCAGCAGCTTCAGCAGGGATGCCCAGACTTCCCTCTCCCTGGCCACTTCTTCCAGCTCTTCCAGGGGGATCCCAAGGCGTTCCCAGGCCAGCCGAGAGACATAGTCCCTCCAGCGTGTCCTGGGTCTTCCCCGGGGTCTCTTTCCGGTGGGGCGTGTCCGGAACACCTCACAAGGGAGGCGTCCAGGGGGCATCCTAAATAGATGCCCAAGCCACCTCATCTGGCTCCTCTCGATGCGGAGGCTTTACAGAGAATTGTTTAAAAAAATACTTATAAATAGAACTACAGCAACTCTAAATATACACTTTTTACAGCCGTGTTGATCAGGAAAGCATGTCAGGAACTCGGACCATGAAATCTAAAAGCGTTCTGGTTCCAGACATTTATGTGTGTATGCAAAACAAGCGACACTCCCCAGCTTTTTGTTGTTGTTTTTTTCCATTTTTGTATTGAAAATTGTTTAAACAAGCCGCTCAGACTTTCACTCTATTGTGACCTCATATAAGAGCAGCCCCTCCCCTGACATGGTGCTCATCTCTGCTGATCTGGGAAAGTGTTTATAGGCTTTAGCTTCGATGCATTGCGGCTCATGCATCATGATTGGCTAATTGCACACAACTGTTGCATGTAATAAGGCTTTAGGGAGTGAATTTATGAGTGGCTGGTATTCAGTGTGACATTAATAACACAAATGATAGAACTGGAATACTCGTTGGGACGAAAGATTACAGCATGTTACAACGCCAAAACTGATGGTGGCTGAGTGTAAAAATGAGTGAAACGACAGCATGTAATCCTCTTTCCCTCATAAATAATACATTTGCTTTGGGAAGCATATCAAGCTCTCAACGTCTGGACAAGAGCTGGACGGGGATTTTAATTCAGGAGGCAAAGACACAGAAAGGGAAAACTGGCAGAGACGGACACGGAGGAAATGTAGAAACATATCAAATAAGGCTGGGCAAAAAGAACAAGACAAATACGAGGCTGATGTAATGAGATTTAAAGGACAGGATTTATTGATTTATTTCATTTGAGTCTCTAAAGGAGGCGACCCTGACTTTCAGGTAATTATGAATGAATAATTATTAACTATCAATTTCATAATTTTATGATTTATTAAATAGCTACAGTGGGTCATAATATAGCAAATGTTATATGCTGTCTTTCTTTTACTTTTAATTACAGTCATAAAATATACAAATAGAATATGCACATAATATAGAATAGTGTACAGTACGTACAAGGAGAAAATCCCAAAGTTTTGGCATCCTATTGTAAAATGCAAAATGCCATAATTGTTTGTTTGCTAATTTACTCATGTGACTTTATTTCCATATTTTTTGCTTGACTTGAAAGTGGAACATCTGAACACATAATAATTTTAAAATGAAACAAGTTCTAGTTACAAAGTGGCAGAGAAAAAAAAAGCTATCTAGCTAATAGTAACCATAATTCTCGTAATGATGAGTTTGTAACTCAAAACTTCAAACTTTAGGGCTAGTGACAGAGTTTAGATTTTGCTACCTAATGCATCTATGCGGATTTTGAACAAAAGTCACTTTAAGTAGAAGTCAATCTGTATCTCAGTAAATCTTGATCTTTGAAAAGGTCTAAAACGTAAGAGTTATGCATGATGATCAGTGACCCTTAATTGTTATAACTTGATGCTTGTTGTACAAAGAAAAAAAAAAGTGAGATAAGACCTGAAGCAGTAATGAAAGCGACAATAAGTCAGGTCTGATCTCCTCCTACCAGGGCCGTGGGAGCCGGGGCCAAAGATGCACAGGAAAAATGGCCCTTTTGAAAGTAAACAGATATGTAATTGAGAAAACAAGGAAGAAGTAGGCATGTGTGGCATGCGGGCATTCTGGGAATGCTGCAGTCGGAGGACAAAGGGAGCACAGAGACGGCCGCGGGACTCTCACAGCCGAGAGGCCACCGGGCTGGACGCTCTCTCACACAGCATGTGGGACACAGGACACAGAATGCCTCCTTGTTGGCAGAGATCTCAGTGTATGGGTGTCGGGGGAAGGCAAATCAACATTCCCAGCGTCCATTAGGAATAAATTTTATTACGACGCCACTGCAGGTCAATGACATTTTAATCCGCTCGACTGTTTATGATGCCAACAGGGTCGAGGTGACTAATCGCAGTGCAGTTAATACATCTGAAAACGGGTTTCTATTGACATTTGAAGCAGAACAATCCCAATGTTCTTCATGCTGTACCTTGTTTAAAGGAGTGAAAGCTGTATTATTTATTATACAATAAATTATATAGTAGGAAATGTAAATAAATAAACACAATAAATGTAAATACATTTAAGCAAATATTATTAATTAATTAATTTATTTATTTATTTGCACGTTACAAGACTGTACATACAACTTAATTGATTATTTGTTTATATTAAAAATAAATATATTTAATATTTTAAGAGAATAGTAAAAATCAGTAGAGTGCAATAGCGCTTTAAATTTTACGACATTTTTAGAATTGTGTTCTAATTGTTTTTTGTTTTGTTTTTTTCATCTAAAAAATAAAATACACATTGATCGCTACAAAAATAAAGGACAAACAAATCCATAAATAATCACAGGATGCTTTTTTTATTTTTTTTATCTATTTAGATCACGAGTTTTCTAAATAGGTTTCACTGGAAGTTTTTTTTCTTTTCTTTTCCTGCAAATGAAACCGACTGAGACATAGGAAAGGGTGAGTAAGTCAGAGGAAGTCAGAAAAGAAGTACGTAATGTGAAACCATGCTAGAAAGATATTTGTAATGCTATTCCCTCTTTCCCATAACAATAATCTTCTGAATTCTAATGTGCTAAAACAGACATACTACAGATCATATGAAATAACGAGCCTTGAACTGTCAGAACAAAACCTTCCACGTTACCTCTCTCTCTCTCTCTCTCTCTCTCTATCACACTGTCACTAGTCTTTTTCATCAGTGTTTTTTTCTTTTTTCGTTTCTTGGCCGAGCATTTGTCAGTGTCCATCATTCGCATAGTTCTGGTGAAACTCCTGTCCAGTTTGGAACTCAATGTCGATGTCCGCTGACGTCTCCTCCACCTCCGTGTCAAACCCCTGCCGGCCCTCCATTAAACACTTTCTCATTAGTGCAGGATGGACTGATGAGGGGGTGCTAGTCATCACCATCAATCTACAGCTAGTCTGATGGGACCTGGCCTAAGACAATACAGTCAATTAGTCTCTCCCAGGGAGGACTGCTGAGATGGCCGATGTTCAGACACTTCTGCCTCGGCCGGCACATTTTGCCAGAAAACACCACAGACCTGAACTTCTACTCAGGTTGGCCACATGGTTATGGATCTCTATCACTTCTTGCAATGTGAGTTTAACTGGGAGTTTGACTTTAGACATGAGTTAATGGTGATCATACTGTAGGAGCTCAAAGGTTCATTTGACAGACACATTTCTGTTTCCAATGTGGATCAAAGGCTCCAGTGACTGGGAGGCCTGACCATGCTCTCTAGGTGGGTGGTGCATACTCTCTGTCAATCACAGTCTCTAGCACTCTTTGAGCTTATGTTTAATGGAGTTTCTTGGAGTGTGTATTGCACTGCGCTATGATGGCTCATGACAGCAGTTTGTATCTTGAAGGAAGCAGGTCTTAGCCTTGACCTTCCCTGACCGGTAGCTGTTATATGATGGCACTAGAGACACTCGAGGTCTCCTAAAGCACCTAAGACCAAATCTATTTTACAGCTAGACGTAATAACATGAATAAATGTTTAATCTGTTTAATATCTGGTTACAAATGAGTGACTGCTATTATTAGATAATGAATGCTTTTCCTTACAGAACTCTGTTATGCATTAGGTTTCGGATTGGTTTCTGTAACTAAAACAGATTATTTGGGTTCAGGTCAGGTCACTGACTTTTTCAGTCCGTACTCCATAGGAGTGCGCTTCACGTTATTATGCTGCTGCGAAGTAAAACATCACTCACTGATATTTCCATTTGGTTGGAACTTACCCGTCAAGTTTTCCATATGATTTCAAAATCCATCTTTATTAGTAAAGACAAGCAGACAAATTTCATTGGCAGTTATACACGTCCTCCTACGATATAATGTCTCATAGTGGAGCTGGAGTGCTTTGGAGTCTGAGCAGTACATTTCATCTTCCTGATAAAACTCTGGATGAAACTGGGTTTGACAGAATGGATGTCAAACCGGATCCAGAAAAAGAACTGGTCTGGGTGCAGGCTTTCATTCCAACCAAACAGAAGCCACACCTGATTGTCTGCTGCAAAACCAGGATTGAATGCAAAAGTGGAATCAGGTTTGGCGTCTGCTTGGTTGGGATGGAAGCCTGCATCCACACCAGCGCTTTCCCGATCCAGTTGGATGCCCCTGATCTACAAGTGTTTCCAAACTATATTCTAGCATTTTGTTTAGTGTTTCCAGTGGAAGCCACCAGTGGTCATGTTGGTGTATTTGTGTCTCTAGAGAAGTATTTTTTTCTATAACAGCAGTTCTGATGCAGCAGAATCTACAAATCATATTTCTATTATTAGTTTATTCTAATACTGATTTTTTTCCCCTATAGAAACCCCTCATTCACATGAACAAGCCAGGTTAGTGGCTTAAAAATTATTTAAAAGAAAAGGTTTTTCAGTAAATCCATGTTTATTTTACATTTATGGAATAAGTCTCCAGTATCAGCACTCCAGGGGGGTCAGGGGTATAGTTACATGTGCAGTAAATTAAAGATTCATTTTTACACTTCAGTAATTAATACGATGATCATTTTAACATAACAAGTTTAATATGGTCAGTTTCATAACAGTCGTACCTATATATCATTGCATGAAGTGTATGACATTAAGACCATTTAACTCCAAGACAGAGTTTACATTCTGTTGGTTCTCTCTTTGACTCTTTTTGAACTTTTGATTTCAAATTATTTAGCATTATATTTTGTTTGGCTTTTTGGGACGTTGGTGGCTCAGGTGGTTGAGGCCCTTTGATCAGAGGGTCAGGGATTCAAGCCCCACCACTGCCAGGTTGCCACAGCCCATCCACCCTCCCTCCCCAAAATGAGAGTTGTGTGTATAAACATAGCTGATTTGGTTTGGTTAATGCCACAGTTTTGTCAAATCCTCAAATTTAATTAAAGCTGAAAGTATTGACTTTCAATTTATTTGTTTCTTTTTTTTAATTTAAAATCTTGAGAGTTTCATTTGAAATTCAATGTGGTGGTGTACAGGGGCCAAATGCCAAAAAAAAAAAACCCTACCTTTTGTTCCAAAATGTATTGGCCTGGCTATAGAATCCTCAGCCACTGGAGAGTCAGGCCATCCCCATTGCCAACCCCAAGCCTGGAGAAATGGGTGGGTTGTGGCAGGAACTGCATCCGGTGTAAAACCCATGCCAATAGGTTGTGGATCGAATTAACCTGATGAGGTGACATACTGTAGAGGCAGAGGGGGGGGGGGGAGTCAAAAGTAAGAAGTGCTTTTATTCTCTTTTTATATCAGTCTTAAAGAATGGAAATAAAAAGAAAAAAAACTTCTTGTATTAAATCTGACAAACCAAAAAAAAAAAAATCCCTTAATCAATAGTTGTATGAATAAAAAGTTCCATATGTTCAAATTATAGACCTCATTATGCCCTTTAACCTCATTCCAAATTTAGCCTGATTAAAGACTCTGAATGGCAAAACTGTGGCCCAGTTACTTTCAATCTGCTCCATGAGAATGATCCATCTTTCCCCTTAGTGTGTCGTCAAAACAAAGGTCTTGTTGTAGAGCAAAAAATAGCATCTACAATACTGTAAATGTGCAGTTGAATCAGGGAAAATGGAGGCCCTGACTTAAATTATAGGAAGTGTTGGTGAAATGGAAAGCAAAAAATAAAAATAAATCCAAGAAAAAGGGTATCGCAGTAGGAAGATCCTGTGGTTTGCATGTTGGTGCTAGGCTTCAGCGTGTAACCCAAAGTGACACCAGGGCCTAACAGCATTGTCAGGTGTTCATTCCAGACATGGAGTATCAATTCATGGCCATTTTTCTGTCAAGCAATAGTAGGAACATGGACACGTCTCCGTACCATCAGGCTGCCACACTTCACACAACCATACGGCCATTCCCAATGCCAACAGTGGCTTGGTTCCTAAAGAGTTCTGAATATAATTCTGGAACGACATGGAGAAGTACTCGTATAATGCAAACATGTATCAAGTCCATAACATGGTGTCTCCAGAGGGCAGAAAATAGACTGTCTGTTTAAGGATCAATCAAGGTCCTGGGTTCAGTGTTGTGGGTGTTGAGAGAGGAATGTGTTCTTTTCCAGAAGAGGAAGACAAAATGAAAACGAGAACCAGACGTGATGCAGGAGTACCGTTAAGGCCTGGTCTCTGAGTTCACTCACAGAAGTAGGTCAGGTCTTTAGTGTGGTGGTCTTGCATCCGGAGAGCAGCGGATTACTATGGAATGAATAACAGTCCTGGATGTTTGTACTGCACGAGAGGTGATGGGTAATTAATAAAATCAGCACGCCCTGCCGAACATAATCAAGAAAGTGATAACCTGAACAGTAAACTGAAGACAGTATAACTCAATAATTAAGAAATGGTTAAAACCCACAGTGTTGTGCTGTTGTTGGAACACTGGATGATATAATAATCTGAAGTTAACAAGCTGCAAAATCTCAGCAACTGTTGATGCTTTTAAAAAGACCAGAATGATCGATGTTGCTGGAAACCTTCACATTTCTCAGGCTTTTCAGCATCATAAATTCTGTGATGATCATGGGATCCAAATGTTGCCTCTCAGACCCCAGCTTGTGTCCAGAACACAAGCTTACTACTGCACCAAGAGCCACGGGAGCCACAAGAGCCATTTCGGTGCTGTTTGTGCTGCTTCAGGAATGTCAAAGACATCTCTTTGCTTCTTCAATCCCACAATGCTGAAGCCAACATGCTGAGGGTTCAGGACTGAAATCGGAGGCAAAACACTTTCAGAATCTGAACTCTACTGGCAAGCACCTTGCTCTCCACTCATCCTGCTCGCACTGACTGACTGACTGACTGACTTGGGTGTCTGGAAAGCATGTTCCCAAATTTCTCTTCTAAATGATCTTCCCATGTGACGGTGTGAGGGCAGTAACGCATTTGTCCCACACTTACACCGATGACTTCTGCAAGGACCTTGATCTATTATCTCCCAGTGGCTTTAAACAGCTGCTTAGGATATACATATATATATATTTATATATAAAATATGATACAGGGTTACTGACTTTGACACAATAGATGAGCTGATGACTCTATCTTGTCCTATATCTGATGGTTTAATGGGAATAGAAGCACATCATATAGCATCTGGACAAGAAACGTGGTCCTCAAGAGGAAAATGAGCTCCCTCTCCTTCAAACTTGTACACTATATCTCTTGATGAGACTAAAATCATCAAACCATCCTGATGATGCTACAGTATGCAACCTTGGCTGGGAACCAACAGGGGTATTAGGGGATAATAAAAAATATTATAATCAGTACATAATAAAATGAGAAGTAGCACCTATCCAGTATGTAATTGTGTTTTTCTCTAGATTCCAGATGAAATGAATATACAGTAAGTCCCCGACTTACGAACATTCCAGTTACAAATTTCCTCAGATACGAACGGACCGTGGATCTATGAACATTCGCAGATGCAAACAAATTGCAACGGTACTGTAGCTCACGTGTATTGTACAAAAAATGTTGTAATAAACATGTTGATGTTTATGATGGGCGGAGCTTCGCTGAAAGTGACCTTATCTGTTCAATCACTGTATTTCAAGTCTTGTCCTGTACATGATCATTCAGGACATGTGATAGTGTAGCTCAGGGGTCAGGGGTAGCTCAGTGGTTAAGGCATTGGACTACGGTTCGGAAGATCCCAGGTTCAAATCCCACAACCACCAAGTTGCCACTGTTGGGCCCTTGAGCAAGGCCCTTAACCCTCAACTGCTCAGATGTGTAATGAGATATAAATGTAAGTCGCTCTGGGTAAGAGTGTCTGCTAAATGTAAATGATATGTAGTAAAACCTATCTGAGAGCTATTACTCCTTCTATTCTGGCACAACATTGTGAGATATTATTTTCAGTAGCTGATTAGCACCGAGGAGACTTGATTCGTGCCAACTTTCCATTGTTTTGCCTCCAGCTATTACTGTGTATGTAATCACGGCTCTAAACGGGTCTGTATGGCAAAAAGATCCTGCACATCTGACCACCACGCATCTACTGTTATATTCTGTTCATAGATAATCTTTCCCAAACCGTTTCCACAAAGTTAGAAGCACACAAGTGTAAAGAGTGTCTACTGCGAAATCTGGAAGATAATGTTGAGTAAGAGAATTTGGGTGTGAGGGTCAGTGTTTCACAATCTTTTGGTCATATAGACAATATAAAAAAAAAAAATTGGAAGAGAGAAAGACGGAGAGGGAAAAGAGGAATTTGGCAGCCAATCCAGAGGAACACACATTTTGTTCAACTAGGCTATTTACAACCATCAGAGCAGTATCCATTTACTGTCATCTCCATCATACATCTCCGAGCCAAGGAGATCGCAGCCCAATTAAGGCCTGATATCTAATCAATACACCGCTGGAGCTGGAAGTCATGGAGTAGGCCCCTGAGAGCTGCAGCTCAAATAACTCCACTGCGAGAGTGTGTGTGTGTGTGTGTGTGTGTGTGTGTGTGTGTGTGTGTGTGTGTGTGTGTGTGTGTGTGGGAGGAATGACACGGAGAAACGCAGCCAGATGAAAAAGACAGAATTTCATTTTCATTATTACTTACACACACAACCTCCTACATCAGGTTCAGGCCATGAATGACTCAGGACATCTATTTTTTACTGTTTTTATTTTTACAAGTGTAACAGTCACGTCTAAACACTCCCTCACTCTCATCACTCTCAACTGATTATTAGCTGCTATCGAAATGATTACTGAATATGTTTGATTATTTGTCAAACTAACACACTGTGCTTTTGCAGAATAGATATGCACAGAAGAAATGTTTAGTTATTTAATTCATATTATTGAACTACTTTTATTAAATGGTATTAATTTATTACGAAGTTTGTGGAAAGATGGTACAAAAGCATACTGTATATTTTCACTGCTATGAGAGTATAAAATTATCAAATGTATATTTGACTGATTTATGAAGGGCATTCAAGTCAAAGCAGGACTTTTTGCTGTGCAGAATATCTTAATGCATTACGATTATGAAAGTAGAAACTTGATTTCTCTTACTTTATTTCTCTATATAATTTCCTGCTACACTAATGCACTTATGCCAGTGTTTCACTAGAAAGTTTTCTCAGTACGGCAGAGACACGTCTGAACTGCTGGCCTCCGAGAAACTTCTTTAATGGCCCAAATATGGTATGTGGAAATGGCTTTGATGTGGCAATAACTTCCAGTAATGTGCAAGTGGTGTTGGGGAATGATTGTGTGTACAGGTTCACCAGACAGATGCGTCTTGTTGGTGACAAGGTATCCTTTGATTTTCAAAGATCAGGCGTCAACACTCTCTGAATGTTCACAGGAACGACTGCAGTGGGCTCCGGGATCGTCACTGACGGACGTACAGAGGTGGAAAGAGTAATAAAATTTTGTACTCAAGTACAAGTACTGTTACTTCAGTGAAATTTTACTTAAGTACAAGTAAAGTTACCATTATAAAAAATTTTTTTTTAATACCGGGGGGGTAGGGGGAATGAGGATGAGGCATTCTAGCGTAGTTCAAAAAAGATGAGCAGATATAAATCTCAAACTAGTTGTTTTTAACTGAAGGAACACCTTTGCATAATAAAGCTGTTGTCTTTGTTGTGATTGAAAATCAAAGTGGTCACTTAAATATGGTGTTACGTCCCAGTCTAGGGTCATACAGCAACCGTTCAGGGTTCTATTTTAAACTGTATGGAAATGGTGGTATATGGCAGAAAGAACTAGATCCAATCATTAACTGATGAAATAATGAGGTTACAAAAGACACACACACACGCACATAGTGGTTAGCACTGTCGCCTTGCACCTACAGGGTCTGGGTTCGATTCCCGGCCAGGCTTGATTCCCGTCTCTGTGTGCATGGAGTTTGCATGTTCTCCCCGTGCTTGGTGGGTTTCCTCCGGGTACTCCGGTTTCCTCCCACAGTCCAAAGACATGCAGATTAGGCTAATTGGCGTTCCCAAATTGCCCGTAGTGTGTGATTGGGTGTGTGAGTGTGTGTATGTGTGTGTGCCCTGCGATGGATTGGCACGCTGTCCAGGGTGTACCCCGCCTAGTGCCCGAAGTCTCCTGGGATAGGCTCCAGGTCCCCCGCGACACTGAACACAGGATTAAGCGGTATAGAAAATGAATGAACACACACACACACACACACACGCACGCACGCACGCACACACACAAACACACACACACACACACACACACAACAGGAGGAGGAGGATCAGATTCAGGGTGGACCCAGGCCAAAATAGTCAACAAAATGGTATTCATATTTAGTAGTTAGATTACCTGCAAAAAGTACAGGTACCCGACTCCCTAAACCAAAAACAGTGAATAAATTCCCTCTTCCCAAAATAAATGGCAGCCACGCCCCTACTACTGTACTAGTGAGTGCACAAACATACAGTGAAATTATCTACAAATATATACAAAGACCAACCAAACCAAAGGGACAAAGCAATAATCAAAGTCAATTGGAGGCAAAAAGTCAAAACCAGAATACACAACCAAATATCAAAACGCCAAAATCACAACCTCTTTCCTCTTTCCCGCGTCTCTCTCCGGTTTATAGATGGTCGCGCTAGTCGATGACGTCACTCTCAGGGCGGAAGCGACCGTGTGGAAGGTGTCAGAAAACATGAAGTGGAGTCTGGAGCGGCGCGCGACCAGGACATGATACACACACGCGAGCGCAAAAACATAATATTTGTATTATTTTATCATTTTCATTCATTTATTTTTTACTCAGTAGCGAATATGACTTAAAATGTAGCGAATTACAATACTTCAAACAAAACGTACTTAAGTAAAAGTAAAATTACCGATTTTAAAAACTACTTTAAAAAGTTTTAAAGAAATACACAAAAAACCTACTCAATTACAGTAACGCGAGTAAATGTAATTCGTTACTTTCCACCTCTGCACACGTACAGTATGACTTTCTTTTTAAATCATTTGCAACGTTCAGATGTTTTACTGCAGCTAAGAATCTCATTATTGATCTGTACTTACAGTAAAGTCGCTCAGAATTGGTTGTGATTAAAAGAACTATAATATAACTATAATAAAACCTAAACAGTAGTATTGGAAATGTTTCATTCTCAATTTTACTTTGCTTTATGTTTTTGGTGCAGCGGTTTGAAGCTGGGACCTTCCGATCAGTACGTAGGTCCACACGTTAACCACTGAGCTATCCTTCACCTTTTAGTTTTTATCATTTGAAAAATTAATCACTCCTACAGAATGAGGTCATCTCAGTGTGCCATTGAGCTTCATAAAACAACATGGGGTCATTTCCTCACTGTTCCCTGACCTCCCTGACCTCGCTGTACTACCCCACAACACTGCGCTTGCCTCGTGATGTAATGAGACTAAACACTGGACAAACGTCTTGGTGTTCGGCTGTATGACACATCACAGATGCATTGCAGGACCGCTAACTTGGTGAGCTCACTGAGGGTTTTGTTTTTTCAAACACTTACACACACTCAAACATGACAAGCTTTTCCAGCAGGCCACACACCGTGATGTGGCCAACAGCGGAAGAGAAGCTCAGGTAGCCAAGCGGCGGAGAGCATGACGAATGTCTTGGCATGAAGAAGAAGAAGGATTTGAGGTGAGGATCTTGGCTGGGATCTCAAGTGCAAGTTGGGTGTAAAGACCAATTCTGTGTGTGTGTGTGTGTTGGGTTGTATTTCAGTTCTGGCAAATAAATCAAATTATGATTATTCATTACAGTCATCCACTGTTTTTGATGATAACATTTTAATCATACACAATGAGACACACAGCGTGAATTCAACTGATATTGTAAAACTGATATTCTAAATGATCACGTCTCTTTTTTACTCTAAAACGAAGCATGAAACACCAAGATTTATCAAAATAATTGAACGAAAATTTAAATGAGCCTTGGGTGCACATGATCCTGTCACCAGTTTATTTATATACTTAATAATAAATGATAATGTGATGCTGATCAGTATGTGTATGTACATAGTCCATTTCATTTGAGAGAATTATAATTTTTTTTTACCTTAATGAATAATCATTAAATATTTTTGCCATTTAAATATTTATTTGTAAATTCAGAATTTTTCAATGTACTTCCTGAAATCTATTTAAATTCTTCTTCTTCTTTTTTTTTTTAGGGAAAAGAAATAGTAAATATTTTTAACAACTACAGTATAGTATATCACACAGTATAATGCATACATACATACATACTGTACATACATACATACAATACATACATACATACTGTACATACATACATACTGTACATACATACATACATACATACATACTGTACATACATACATACAATACATACATACATACTGTACATACATACATACATACATACATACATACATACTGTACATACATACATACATACATACATACATACAATACATACATACATACATACTGTACATACATACTGTACATACATACATACATACAAACGTACATGCAAGCGTCAAAATCCCACCTACAATATCAAGTAGAAAAAAATGTTTATGAAATAAATTCTTATGCATGTTTTGACAATATCGCATTATTCATTCAACAACTAGCGCAGCAACAATAACTAGAACTAGAACTAGAACCAGTTTCCTGTAAGAAGAATTCTCCAGTGTCAGATCAGAAGCAACAGTAACTCCACTTGACCACAAAACAACATCATAACTGCAAGTTTGTTATTTAGATCTTGATGAATGCATTTCAATATATTTAGGATACCAATACTGTACATAAATGTAAAGTTTTGCCCAGGGGTACCCTGTGAACTGTGTGTGGTCCTTGTTACACCCCCTCCACCAAGACCCCGACCCCACCCCATCCCCCTCATGCTGATCTACAGTAAGTGTCTGAGGGTCAAACCAGAGAGGGCAAACAGGAACAAAACAGAATTTTGGTCTTACAAAGATTCTGTACCTACCAGTTCTGTTTGGGTTAATACTGTACCTTAACGTAAGGCTTGAACTATTAGCAGCTGATGAAAATAAAGGGCTCTGTAATGCGAAATAGAGTAATAAAGGATTTCAAAACTTTGCCGTAGGTTATATACTGTAACACTCATTCCATAGTGCAGACATGTTCAATACCCCCCGACACACACACACTGTGCATATAAAGAGCATAGCAAGTACCATTGTGTAATTATTTAGCTTTCTTAAAGTCACCATCACTCATAAGGAGCGTTGTTAGTGTTGGTGTTACTAAAATTATTATAATTTTTTTTATAAAATCACGGGTGCCGCGTGGTGTTAAGCTCTTTAGCGGTCGGGGTTAATGGGCTGGGGAGGCGTCGTGGAGCTGGTTTGAGTTCATGGAGGGTTGGGCAAAGGCTGAAAGAGGGCATTGTGCTTTTAAAGGGAGGAGAAAGCAAGACGAGGAGCGCTCCAACTCCTCTTTTGCTTTGTGGTTTGGAGGCCTGGCGTTGTGGCCTCTGCTTTTAATCGCTCAGGATCGCTGTAAAGACAATACCCGAGTCTCCTCGGTACAGGTGAGGGAGTGGGGAAAATAAAGAAAAGGACAAATCATGAACCTCTTGGCAGACATCCCACTGTTTCTCTCTCTCTCTCTCTTTCTCTCTCTCTATTTCACTCTTTCTTCATATCTTCACAGGCTGTTAATTTTTCACTTGGCTCCTCCTGAGGCAGAAAGAAAAGTTGGACCTTTGTGTGAGGCATCGCTCCGCAGGGCAATAAGAATAACAGACGTTCCTCCTCTACCCTCCATCCCTGCCTCTCTCTCTCTCTCACTCTCTCTTTCTCTCTCTCTCTCTCTTTTCCTTAAACTGTCTATAAAACCTTTTTCCAGGGAACTGTGGGCAATTAATTAAATTAGCATGTACTCAATGTCATACGACCTTCTTTTCCATCCTATAAAACTCATGCTTATGAATGCCTTCTCCACTCAGGACAGACGTCCTTCATACAGGATGGGATACAAGGATATGCAGATACACACACACACACACACACGGACACACACACACACACACGGACACACACACACACACACAATATATATATATATATATATATATATATATATATATATATATATATATATATATATATATATAATGTGTGTATATGAATTCTCAAATGCAAATTATTATAAAATGAATTAATATTAAATAATTTTTAACTTAAGTACCAGTTTAATGTGGATTGGGTTACAGTATAATATCCATTAAGACATACTACTGTATATACTGCTCTGTTTAAATCCTACAGTATATTACAGCACATACTGTACAAATGCCACCCCCCCCCCCTCCAGGTTAAGTCTCCATATGGATGCGAATGAATACAGGATGCCGTCCTCCGAGACTATCTTTATTTAGGAATTCCTCGCCTTTTTGTCTTCCCGCGGTTGATGCGTCACTCGAGTGCATTATGATAAATTTGGCACAGGTGCCACCTCCTCTGAGGCAGGTGAGGATGGATGCAGTGCAGACGAAGGTGATCCATCAACAGCAAGGCCTGGGAATTCTCAAATCCGTTCCCGATGCGCGCCACGCCGAAGGCCCGTGCCAACGACCCCTTTCAGCGTGACACCACAGGAAATCAATGTCAAACCTTCAAGGTCGATGTAGTGTTGGAAAAGTGCTTAAGTCCTGATAGATGGAGCTCAGTCACAGAAACGTCAGGTGGAAAACGGACAGCGGGTTGCGTGTGCAAAATCGGGTTTGATGTATCGAGCATTGTGCGAGTTAGATACTAGTGTGTCAGCACTAATTCAGAACATTCTGGTTAAGAAAATGCTCACTATAAAATTTCACCATTTGTTTTATTTGAGGAAAAAAATAACTGTCCTAATGATTGGGTGAGGGGAGGACAGGTAGGACTCTAGTGCACTCTAGCACAATGGAAATCATCAAGGTTCTGCTTTGGGCCCGCTATTATTGTACATTTTATACTTTTTTGCTTGTTTGTTTATGATTGTTTGTATTGTTTGTTTGTATCATTAAGATTTTTGTTTATGCAATAACATAATGGATTTTTCTGCTCTTTACATTAAGCCTTATAGCTCAGATATGTTAGCCAAATATTTACATATTTATATATAGTATAATAAAACGTTTATTTTAATATTTCATTTCCTAACAAATTTACTTCTGATTGAGAGTGTAGATGCAACCACTTTTCCGATCCCACATCTGAACCCAAGCTTAATAAATCCCCAAGAGTTCAGCTAACCTGGGGGGAATTGTTAGAATTAGAATTAGTGCTGTGTTAATTAAATACTTAAGCATGGGACTGTACTGTATCTGCATTATGATATCTTATATCTGTATCTTGTTAATCCTTCCTGGTTTATAATTAGGTCCATGCCATATTGGACTGAGAGTGCTGAGAACAATTTGTATTTCACTTCACAAATCTGCACACCAACCAAAGAGGAAAAGGTTGTTCCCAGATAATTGGATGATATTACGCTATATTTGTGCTCTGATAGATTTAGATTTACGACTTGTCTGTGTCTGTACCACTGACATCCTAATAGAGGCCTTCGTATCATTAAATGACTGATATAATGTGATATTCACTTTCGTCAGAGAGGAGTCATCGTTGTGCTTCTTTTTAGTCCTTCTTTCTTTTTTTATGACTTGTGTCTGTGTGCATAAGGATGCCGTGAATAAGGGCTCTCATTTGGGAGAATTAGCGGGCTGGCCTCGGCTTTGGCAGCTGCCGGAGAGCGCGGCCGCAGAGCCAGCGAGGCTTCTGTTTCTTTTTCCGACCTCCACTTCTTCAGGCGACCCGCTAGTGCGTCACATCGGCATCAAGTTGCTAGCCTGCAGCTTAATTACAGCCGCGATCGCTGAGCAATAGGGTCAACGAGAACGCCTGATGGCCTTATCACCAAGACTGAACTATTTTAGTCATGTTCTTGGGCACTTTCTATACTTCCAAAAAACTACCCACTGCAGTTCAATTTGTGACCTACTCATGGAGGTACGTGGAGCAGACAACCAGAAGGGTGTGAGTTTAAATTGCGAGCTCAAATGGGTCTTCAGGCCTCTTACATGATGGTTTTGTATGAATAAAACCATCTCATCAATGGAAATTAATTTAATTGATTTGTAACTGAGATGCTTTCAATGTCACGATGAATTACAACGTGATCGGTGTGGGATGGTTCTGGATTTCCCATAAGTCTCCGCAAAAACATTAGAATATGCTCTTTGTTGCAAATAAACTTTTCTCATCTATAGACACCTCTGCCATCTATTGATTGTCCACAACTCATAGAGACTTGTACAGCAGAGTGTCCAGTGTCAGGACTTTGTCAGGACTTTCAGGATATTTCTGTAGTTTCTCAGTAACAAGCTGCTTGTTTTTTTTTTTTGTTTATGGTTGCTATTGCATAAGTGAGAACAGTAATTGCAAAATAGATATAAAAAAGAAAAAAAACATGTAATGACTGAAAAATCGATCAACTTTGAAGTGGTAACCGTAGCTGTGTTTTATTACACCACCGTGTCATTGATTATTGTCCTGTAACAGCATGACATGGATAATTGTCCTGCGTGCTCCAAGTCTCAATAGTTGCATCACTTCAGAATAAGAAGTGGAAATTTCGAACGATGAAGAGAAATATTCAGCCACTGAGAAACAAAAGTGTGTTGTACTTTTACTAATTCAGTTTAACTTTGTGAACTTCCTGTTTGGAACGTACGCTTTTCTCTTTAACTGAATACAAGTGTGTGTATGTGTGTGTGCTCACACTCTTAACTGAATATTATCAGCACAGGGTCTTTCTTCACAAATTCAGAAGAAAATAAATAACAAAGTCCTGACCTCAGAAACTCCACGTTTGGTGAAGTCACTTACCATACAGCAGGATGTAAGCAGTCGTGCCAGAGCGGACACGCACACACACAGACGCAGACACACGGATACACACAGACACGTGCATGTTGTCACACTTACATTAAACGGTTTCTGTGGTTTCTTTAAGACAAAGATGACTGGCTGGTGAGCCGTGGTTTTCATCAGGCAGCTCGGAGCGAGTTAATGCTCTCATCAGCAGGGTCTTTTTCACTTTAGATTTCCTCCGTGTGTGTATCTTCGCTTTTTTTATTTACTAGCATTCCTGACCACAATGAAAGTACCTTGCGGGCTTTATGTGGTGACAATTAAAGATCCCACAGCTCTGGCAGGATGTGAGTGATTCGAATGTAAGCGGTTTCGATTGCCAAACAATGGCAGACGATTCGAGGAACTTCCCAGATCTTAAGAGTAGATGTTCTTTTCTCGCGAAAATTTAGCTTATTCACAAGGTGAAGAGTCAGATTTTATTCCACCATACTGATTCTAACAGCTGCATTTTATAAGATAAGCATGTGCAATCTAACAATCATCTGATTACCTGGCATATGTAATGTGATGTTAGCTTCATATGTAGGAAATAAAAAGTCAGAGTTATAAAAAAAATAAACAGCATCAGGGTGGCGTGATGAAGCAAAGGCAATGTTTCCCCCGGAACAGTATGTCAGCATTAAAATGCATTATTCTGCTTTTACAAAATACAATTTGCTAAGACTAAAATAAATTACTTCAGCAAAAAAAAAAAAAACATTTTGTAATAATTGTGTTACATAAGGCGGCGCAGTGGTGTAGTGGTTAGCACTGTCGCCTTGCACCTCCAGGGTCTGGGTTCGATTCCCCGGCCAGGCTCGATTCCCGTCTCTGTGTGCATGGAGTTTGCATGTTCTCCCCGTGCTTGGTGGGTTTCCTCCGGGTACTCCAGTTTCCTCCCACAGTCCAAAGATATGCAGGGTAGGAATGTGTGTGCCTTGCGATGGATTGGCACCCTGTCCAGGGTGTACCCCGCCTAGTACCCGAAGTCTCCTGGGATAGGCTCCAGGTCCCCCGCGACCCTGAACACAGGATTAAACGGTATAGAAAATGAATGAATGAATGTGTTACATAAAAAAGTCAGTTCCTGTTCTCACTTCTGTTATAGCAGCTATAAATGTTCATGCTTTCACCAGACTTTTAAGTACTGTACATAGCTCGTCATGTTACTGAGAAAACCATAAATCAGAAGAAAATCTCCTTCATCATTACGTCGGAAAACTTGGTTACCATATCAGCATGATTTCTTAATTTGTCTTTGAGCTTCATCCATCCATCCTTCTAGATACCTCTGTAGTCCAACAGTGACAATTGGATTTATTCAACATTTAAACACACATTCAATACACACTAAAGGCAAAGTGGGAATGCCAATTAGTCTAATCTGCATGTCTTTGAAATGTGAGAGGCAACTAAAGTACCTGGAAACCCATCAAGCACATAGAGATCATGCAAACTTCATGTACACAGACCCCGAGGCGGGAATCGACCCCGGACCCTGGAGGTGCAAGGTGACAGTGCTAACAACTAAGCTAACATCCCGCCTACCTTTAAGATACATAATGCTCATCTATGAAAAATATTTTTTTTACTATATTACATAACTGCTAAAGACAGTAGCAATGTGCTTAGCTGAAAATATAGCTATGGAAATTCTTAGCTATTTTCCTTAACAAAAAAAAAGTTAGTTAATGCTTCATTTAACCAAGACATTAAATTTCTTTGAATAGAAAAAAAGGCGGTAAAGAAACATGTATATTATGATGGTCTCTTCATCCCTGAACCAGCACATGGCATCACACCAACATGGCATCTCACAGTGTCAGGAGTAAACCAAGGACACCCCTATTGTGACCTCATACTGTATATGGAGACACCCCGTCCGCGGGTTATCGCTATAGGAGTGTTAACATACAGACTTTAGAGGAGCCCTGAGACACACCTGTCTTATACAAAATAAGGCCATTTAAACAGGGTCCACTACAAGCAGTATAAACCAAGACATACTGTATGTGCTTATCTTATCTTTCGCATCAACTCTACAGTACACTGGTTTTAAGGGTGAGAGGGGGATGGGTGATAAACATCATCCTCTTCCTGTCAGAAATTTCACAGAAGATATGTGTTTGAACACCAAACCAATAATTACCGCTCAGTAACTGTTCAATGAAAACATGTCATATCGGAAGATAATTAAAAAAAATTAATAATGATGACTTTTTCCAATCATATTCACCTGAATGTAAGTCATTGTAATCACCACCTTGAACTCGTTTATGCATATTTCCTACGAGGATTTCCCATTCTAATGCAGCTGTAGTTACGTACTGAGCTACGAGTTCTGCTCCGTCTTTACATTAAGACACTTCGGTCAGGTTGGGTTTGTAGGGAGAAACTGAGACAGTGACACTGGAAGACAGCGATTCTGAAAGACAGTGAGTCAGTAATACTCAGACACTGAGACAGTGGTAATAAGAGACACTGAATACTGTGAGACAGGGACACTAAGAGGCAGCCAGGTGGGGACACTGAGAGGCAGTGAGACAGAGACAGTGAGAATGTGAGACAAAGAGACTGTATGAGATGTGGAGATAGTATGTCAGTGATACTGAAAGAGTGTGAAACAGAGACTGAGAGACTATGAGAGATGCAGACTGTGAGCCTGTAGGACAGTGAGACAGTGATGCTGAAAGACAATGAGAGAGGGAGACTGAGAGACTATGAGAGACTGCGAGCCTGTAAGACAACAAGGCAATAAGACAGCAATACTGAGAGACTGTGAGTCTGTAAGACAGCGAGGCAATGAGACAGTGATGCTGAGAGACTATGAGAGACTGTGCACCTGTAAGACAGAGACACAATGAGACAGTGATGCTGAGAGACTATGAGAGACTGTGCACCTGTAAGACAGAGACACAATGAGACAGTGACGCTGAGAGACAGGGAGACAGTGATACTGAGAGACTATGAGAGACTGTGTGCCTGTAAGACAGCGAGACAAAGAGACAGTGACGCAGGGAGACAGGGAGAAACGATACTGAGAGACTGTGAGCCTGTAAGACAGCGAGACAATGAGACAGTGATGCAGGGAGACAGGGAGAAAGCGATCCTGAGAGACTATGAGAGACAGTGTGTATGTAAGACAGAGAGACAATGAGACAGTGATGCTGAGAGACTATGACAGACTGTGTGCCTGTAAGACAGCGGGACGATGAAAAAGCGATACTGAGAGACTATGAAAGACTGTGTGCCTGTAAGACAGCGAGACAATGAGACAGTGATGCAGGGAGACAGGGAGACAGCGATACTGAGAGACTATGAGAGACTGTGTGTATGTAAGACAGCGGGACGATGAGACAGTGATGCTGAGAGACTATGAGAGACAATGTGCATGTAAGACAGTGAGACAATGAGACATGATGCTGAGAGACAGGGAGAACACGATACTGAGAGACTAGGAGAGACAGTGTGTCTGTAAGACAGCGAGACAATGATGCAGGGAAACAGCGATACTGAGACACTAGGAGAGACAGTGTGTCTGTAAGACAGCGAGACAGTGAGACAGCAATGCTGAGAGACAGTGAAACAGATGTAAAAATCAAGCCAGGGAGATGTGGCGAGTGCGGTCTGCGTCAGGGGAGAGACACAATGGCAGAGGAATTTAAGCCACACTGTGGTGGGAGGCTGGAAGGAGCGGGTGGGGATTTCGGCTTCTCTGAAAAGCAAAAAAAACTGGAGAAGTGATCAGGGGTCGTAAAGGTTGAGTTAAGGTGTTGATGTTAAACTGAGATTTAATTTTAGTCTGTTGTTGAACATGAAAAACTAAGCAGTTGATCATCACATGGAGACTTAATGTGTGACTTTATGTGGGGTCATGTGAGAGATGTGTCAAAATGTTATAATAGTGCGTAATAATAATAACAATAATAATAATAATAATAATAATGGATAGTTTTATAGTATTTGCTTACTTTCACATGTGAATTTAAATGAACTGATAAAGCAAATCCATTATTTAGAAGTCACATGTGGAAATTGATGAATCATATGGAAAGAATTATTTGGAAATAAATCAATCATGTCTAACACTTGAAGCTCAAAATATTACATTCATATGTGAAACAAAGCTGTGAGATTAAAAAAAACATTTAAAAGCCTCCAGATGTGGTGTAAAAAAAAATTACTAAATTAATCATGTGAAAAGAATCATTTGTAAATAAATTAACCATCTAAAATAAGTTATTACTGTATATCTGAAAATCACTTATTATATAGTAGTGAAACGTGTCATTAAATAAATCTTGCATCAAAATCATACAGTATATGTGATAATAAAAGAAGAATGTGTAATGACAAAATAATCGCATGACCGTTTACCAAATACGTCTCTTATGATGCTTTTAAATTCACTTTCCATTTTGTGGCTTTATATGAAAACTTATTTCAGACCCAAAGAACTTTACGAGCTGCAATTTAGTACGCAAATTATCATCTTGGTTGCTTTGGTGAATTTTTAGCCGCATTTTAGTGAAAAAAAATATGTAGATATAAATGTGGAGAAGAAATAAAAATTAGCAGTGCTTTCAGACACCGGTCGTTAAGCGGATAGCGTTTCTTTTCCTCTTACCACAAGACGGCGGAAATGCCAGCGATCCCAAGGGACAAAATATAAATGTACAGTATATACAGTATGGCGAGGGAGAGTTGCCATTAATGGTAGCCGAGCTAAAGTCCACTTTTCTCAGGATCGGCTGAGGTGAGGAGCATGGAGGCTGTTAAAAATGTCATCAAAAAAAGGATAATAATGAATGAGTAGTAGATTGAATCACAATATCATATATACTGTAATGGCTCTGAAAATGTTAGAATGCAGGCCGGCCTCTGATGCCTCATGATTCATTTCTATTTACAGACGTATGATGAAATAAACACTGTTTTAGATCAGTTGTGCGAAAGGCATTCGCAGCGTGTAAGTACATTGTCAGTATGAATTGGTCCTGACTGAGCTCAACTTTCCTTCTCTGCAGATATTAAATGCTCCCTTATGCCTTGTGATTCTTTCTTTTTCGTTTCCAGTTGTTACAGCGTGTGTTCTGGAGCTGGAAGAACGTTCTGGAAGATCAGGACGTAAAGAGTAAATGAAGCAATCTTTTCATTTTGTTTGTTGATGTTGTTGTCGAATTTCCTGAAAAACCGCAGGGTCTCTCCGAGCTGCTTTATCACGGCGGTCTGGTCTCGGCTGGCCGGCCGGCTCTCCTGACCACGCTGTGATAGCTGGAAGCCCACGAACATTCAGGAACTTTTTACTGGTGACATCAATCAAACAGCTCCAGTCTGTGGTGAGCACTAAACACACTGGGCATGTGAGGACAGCGAGACGGGGGACGGCAGAGAGGCTTGTGGTGACGTGAGAGATGAATGTAGCGCCAGGGTCATGCTGTGTACTTTTACAGTATATACAGGAGAGTTTGATTATAGAGTACGGTAATATCAATCAATCAATCAAATCAATCAATCAATCAACCAACCAATCAATCAATCAATCAATCAATCAATCAATCAATCAATCAAATCAAGCAATCAATCAATCAATCTAATCAATCAATCAACCAATCAATCAATCA
>CM060131.1:18759954-18774954 GCA_030522415.1 Channallabes apus
ACATTTAAAGAAGGCGTCTCCAGTGTTGAGTGTAAAGCTGGAAATTTAGTGTTAAAACATTTACAAGACAAAAAGGTTTAAGCCTTACTTTTTCGGCCATTTAACTCGAAAAGAAAGGGAGAGGGGGAGACTGTGGTGTAGAAACAACTGTTTTGAGTTTGTGTTAACATAAATGCGAACAGGAACTAGCTTATTTTATGGACTTTTCCAAAAAAAGAAAAAAAAATCTGGTGTTCTGTAGTTGCCAATTGTTGTTATTTTAAGATTTCAGGTAATTTGGGACATTCGAAATGTTCCTATAACAGCATTGCAGGACCTTGTGTAACACCTTCAGTTGTGCAACGACATCTCGGGTTCTTTCAGTCTTGGCAGGAGTCTATCTCTGAAAGGTTTATACACCAAGTCAACAGCAATAACTGGATAATTATACAGTTAATAGCTCGGTCAGATATGATGGGAATGGAACAATAGTTCAACCCGTGCACACTCGCTCTAATATCAGATCCATGTTTGTCCAATGCGGCGATACACATTATCTCAAGGTCACGCTGTTACCAAAGTATAATTCTATGTGTAATGACATAATGCTTAAACAATGTGTGTATGCCCAAACTGCGGTTCTATAAATGCTGTTTTTTTCTCGTGTTTGTGTTCGCGGTGTGCCTCTGTGGTAGCATTAAGATGCAAGAAGAAAATAATTCCTCTTGGAAACAGCTCCATTATTCCTCGAATTGCTCATCTTCTCCTGTCACTGGTAACCCGATCCTTTCATTTAAGGCAGCCAGGAATTGTGCAAACGATGTTTTAAGATGCTAAAAAATCCTCACGGACCACAGCAAGTCATGGGCAGGCTTGGCTTTCCAGACACCGTGCCGAGGACTGATTAAGAAGCATCTCTCTGCCTGGTGAGGACTTCCTGCTGTCCTGACCGCGCCATGGCAGGGATAAACCTCTGGCTAGGAGAGATGTTATGCATCCAAGCAGGAGTGAGGAACGAGGACTGACGTCAGTCGATGTCACCGCAGAGTGTGTCTGACCTGCTTTAGGTTCTCCGTCCTCGTGCACGGTGCACAGTTTGGCGTGCTTTTTCTTGTGTAATTTTTTTGTTGCCCAGCCTGCTTGCTTTCTGCCTCAGGGAGCATTCATACTGTAAGCCCTGTATGAGTTTGAGAACTTCGTGAGACTGGCGTCCTTCTCCGAGGACAGCTCATCCACTTATTGGAACCACATGCTAATGCTCGCTGCGCTCTGGGGAGACGGCCCGTCGGCAGAATGCTCAGACAGCCACTTGATGGTTTTTGCATGGCCCGCGTCCTGCTCCAGAGTTTCCTTTCCTTCCTTCGGTCATAAATGAACTCACTCACTTTTTTAGATCCTCAGACTCAACTCGCTGAATTTACTTCCAAGATGTCGAAGTGGTCGAGTCCATTTATACCGCAGTGCTGTTGAGTCCTTAAATCAGATTGGTCAGAAAGGTTGTACGGCTGTAATATACATCACAGGGTTATATTAATGTGCTTGTTCTAACACGTTATTGTTTCTATAGGAACAGAGCTCATTCACAGGGATTTATAATAATAATAATAATAATAATAATAATAATAATAATAATAACACAATGTGCTGAAAGTGGAGACTCCTTCCAACCACAGCAAATTAATTATTACAGGTTATTAAAAATAAATCTACAATAAATAGCAACAATCAGTGGTATAATAATAATAATAATAATAATAATAATAATAATAATAATAATTATTATTATTATTATTATTATTATTATTATTATTATTATTGTTGTTGTTGTTGTAGGTTTGTTTGTTGATAAACGAGTGGCTTGTGAGGGTCTGACTCTTTACAGCTGCTTTAACATGAATGAGACCAGGATGTATCTACATCTTATGAACTGTATACTGTACATCCTTTGATTAATGGTGACCCATCCAGGGTGTGGTCCCACCTCACGCCCAGCATCCCCATGATAGACTCCAAATCTTGTGCCTCCATGTCCAGGATAAAGCACAATAAATACTGGATATAAACTATAGCTCGCATAAAACCTTATAATGTCTGGTGTAATGCCTTGTATGAATGCTAATGATGCTATAATATACTGTACAGTATACACTACTTTATGAAGCACTATACGTCTTCAGATGATAGTAAATGCTAATAATCATTAGCAGGTTACATAATGAATTATAGTACAGAATACTCACAAGAAGACTAACAGCATTAACATCTTAATGAAGCAATTAAAGTCTTCTTTACATCCTATGGTACAGTATATCAAAGTTCAAGTATTGATTTTCACACGTCAATATTGCATGTTAATATGCAGTAAGTTTTCTTATGAACATATTATAATGCATTACGTAACCCAATAATTAGAAAGTAAACCACCGCGAGTGTTCAGTTTAAGACAATATCTATGCAATATAATACAATAACATATTTATAACATATTTCCAATAAATTATGAATACAGGATTGTGGAACCGTATGCTTCTGTAACATCTACACCACAGTGAAATGCTTTGTTTGTACAAATTGAGCATTTGGGCCAAAGTGGGGAAAGGATATAAATTCAGGAAAAAAAAGTGTTGTGCACATCGACTTCACACCAAAACCACTATCTAAGTACAACATTTTCTAAAAGGAGCTGTGAGCAGTGTGACCAGCGGAGTGCTTACACAGGGTTATTATCTACTTCTATCTCTCCAATGTAACATATTACACACTATAAATGTGAAGAATGAGGTAATGTTTGAGAGAGAAAGAGAGAGAGAGAGAGAGAGAGAGTACAGAAAAAAAGCTCTGATTTAAGAACAGACTTGTTGTTCAGGTCAAGGAACAAAACTGGGAAAGCTGGTCCTGGATCAGGAGCAAACAGTGAACGCAATCTTGGACACGGGATCAACAGCCTGGTGCGTTAGTGCCACGTGTCAGTAATACGAACCCGCCTGTGCCACTGTTGCTACCTCTCGAATAATGGTCCACATGTGTGAAAGCGTGAGGCTGGGAGGAGTGGGAACGATGCCCATTTGAACTCGTGTCAGGTCTGCAGCAAATTTACTTGCTTGTTTTTCACCACGTTTTAATTTAGAGACCAGATGTGCACCAAGCGATAATGGCGGTGGATGCAGAAACTACTGTATTAAAATACTTTTTTTTTTTTAAAAACATCATACCAAGTTCTCTGGCTCTTCCTGGAGAGGCTCGGTGCTGCACAATTTAGTGTTCTCTGTTCCCGAGGCCAAGCACTTCTAAATATCCAAAGAACTCTTGAAGAACCAGCATAACAAGGATAAGCTGAAATTGGTGGAATTACTGTAGCGTTCAGATTGTAATACTATAGTAATATAATATCAAATGAATCAAGAATGAATAAGTAAAAAACAAAGCAATACTACTACCACTAATCACTCTCACTCACTCTCACTCATCACTTTATTCTGTATTCAGGGGCGTCGGGACCTGGAGCCTATCCCAGGAGGCTTAGGGCACGAGGCAGGGTACAGCCCGGACAGTGAGTGAGAGAGATCATGGTACAGAGTGTAACCATTATATATAAAGTCGGACTAATAATACTTACATATAGGGTTTTCTTTGAGCATAGTCTTTTGTTTGTTTGTTTGTTTGTTTGTTTAATAAACAATTTATGCAGTGCACCTTTTTACAGTACATAAATGATTTTATACAGCTATATTTTATGCATCTATATACAATATATAACTATCAGCGCATAACTATATCACAAGACAACTATGCAAAATAGCAAAATAGACAACATAAAGTGCACTTGTGTAACAGTAATAAACACAACACAATGCAATAAGCTTAGACAATGTAGCACTGACCCGTACACAGAGATGAACTGAGGTAGTGCAAATAAACTGTTCATGAGATGTTAGATGTAGTAAACATTTCGTGTTGCATTAGAGTGTAAACAATACATGTATACATGTAAACAAATGTATTACCACAACAGGCTGCAAAGCGCCTAAAGATATATTTAAAAATCGGTTGTTTATGTAAGAACCTCAGCAGCGGCCTCATTTCCCCTCTCGTCTGTTCCAGCCACTCAGCATTCAGCGTCATCAGTATAACTAATCACCGGTCTGATCATCTGCACCTGTTTCTCACTGGGTCATGTCTTAAGTTAGATGTTATTTATTTATTTATTTATTTATTTGCTTGCTTGAATGATTCATTGGTCACTGTGTGGCTTAAAACACATAAAACATTCTTCTGAAACTTCTCATGTCCAGGGAATGGACAAAAAATAATGACAAAAACCTGGCAAGAGGGAGAGCGAAAAAAGTCCATCAGGAAGCCTGGAGAACTCTTCCTCAAGACTACATTAAAAAAACAAGAAAGTCCGGCTCTTTGGAAACAAAATATGAAGAAATGAATGATGGCACAATTCTTTTTTTTTTTTTTTCACAATACTGTATATTCATAATCACTATCATGTTTAGCGTCCATCACCCATCTCTATAACATTCAGTCCTTATTCAGTTTGGCTAGTTACAAACATCATCATCTTTAACAATGCATGTGTGTTTTTACGCAACAATAGAAAATGTTGAAATCAAATGAAGAGGATTATGTGAGGATTAGGCTTGTCAGAAAGAATTGCAAATGTTTTGCTTCATTTAAAAATGTCTGGCTATAAAATGCAAAAAGAAATAAATAAATGACCGGCTGCAACTTTTTTGTTGCAGGTTGCCGACACTGCTTTACATCACAGCTCAGTAATATCCTGTTCTAATAGTACGTCTTCTAACCAGGTGTAAAGTCAACAATTCCTCATCAAGTCGATCTTTCATGTCTGATTCTGATTATCGTCTAGAGAACTGGAGGATCAGTAAGAGCACACACTGGGCATCTGCTTTGTTTAAGCTCAGCTTTACTCCACCCGTCATCACCGGACCCCTGCTGAAGCTCAGCTCTGAACAGTCCTGTTTTAAGCATAAATGTGCTGTTACGTCTGACACTTTGCCCTTCTCTGCTCCCCTGGACATCATATAGAAAAAGGTTTAATTCTGGATATAAATGAATTGGATGTTCAGGGTGGTTAAGACGTCTTTGAGATGAAGAGAATTTGAAAAGACATTGTTGGATTCGACCGGAGACACGGAGCTGTATGTACAGTACAGGGTGAAGGAGGAAATTAGCATGGCAGGATTCGTTGTGACATGCTACTGTACTGTATATATACTGTTTGAGAAGTTTTGGAATGATGAAATATACTGTACATTTCTACCTCTAAGAGAATCGTACCAGTCGAACCATGGAATGAATTTCTAACAGTGAAGAGATCACTGTGGGAAAGAATTGAGATTTATATTCTTAAACTCTATGTCATGAGTCAGTCTCATGCATCAATGATTCATCACTTCTGTTGATTATTTTCCTACAACATGCCAACACAGACAGTGTTTTGTTCCTTCCTTAATTTGGACTGAGATGCTTACTGCACCAAGACATGACTTTGTGCCAATCCATATCGCACCTGCAATCACGACTATGCTGTAATTTGGTCTCCTGCTATTCTTTAATTTAATTTGGCCTCCTGCTGTGTTGCCCTTCAAACAAGAGCATGTCTGAGATTAATATATGCTAATTAGGAAGACGGAGAAAACTATGTCAGCTGTGTGCTAATTGGTATCACTGTAATGACAAACAGGACAGGCCAAATTACAACATGCAAGTTGAGGTGTTTCACACTGGACATTTGGATCCGGCTCTTCTGAGTGGTACAACAAAAAGACATTTTGTCACGGGCGGTTCAGAGATGGCTGAGCTGAAGTGAACCCAATAGCAGACAAGCAGTGATTAACTGGCAGAAAATAATGTTTAACCTTTATTTTACATACACTGAGACTTGTGTAAGCAGATGCAGCAGGAGCAGGAGAGAGAAGCAGTGGCTGTGTGTGCTTAGTGACTGGGAGAGAGGGGAAGCCTTTAATGACGCGAGCGGAGGCGGGGCTATGACGCGAGGGAATCTCCACAATCCCGGAAGTCAATCCGCTTAGCACGTAGAGGTTGGAGGAATGCAGCAGCTTGTTCTCTTCGGCGCGCACCGCGGTTGTCCCTCTCCTTTGTTTTAAGGCGAAGATCGGCGCGCACCGCGAATATATTCCCTCCGCGAACACGGGAGCGCTCGAATGCGGAAATGCTCGCGTCGGTGGAGAACAGCCGGCTGGCGAAGAAGGTGAAGTGGTGGCTGGAAGAATCGTCTTTGTCCAGGCTAAAGTCGGTATCCGATAATCCAGCAGCGAGAGCAAACAAATCCAAACCGTGAGTACAAATCCGAATCCTGAAAGCATGCGAGGTCATACACAAAGATCAGTCCGACAATGACAGAAGTACCAGGAGGGGCGTAGGCGAGAGAGAAGTCCGAGAAACAGGCAGGGTCGATAACAGGCTAGGGTAAACTGAAAACTACTTGACAAAATAAACACGAGGCACACGAGTAAGATACTGCGGCACTGAATGGTCTTCTCAGCGTGCTTAAAAAGCCTAGAGATGATTGCATGATCAGGTTCAGGTGTGCTCGAGCGGCAGGTGAGCTTGCTGGAGGAAAAACCTGGAGTGGAGTTTTAGGGTTTGGACGTGCTGGGTTGATCTGGCTGGCATGTGACAGTACCCCCCCTCCTACGAACGCCGCCTGGCGTTCTGGCCGGTGCGTTAGGATGTTGCTGGTGGAAATCCTCAATGAGGGATGGGTCCAAAATGAATCTTGATGGAATCCAGCTTCTTTCCTCTGGGCCATAGCCCTCCCAATCTACTAGGTACTGGAGGCCTCTGCCTCGTCGTCGAGCCTTCAACAGTCTTCGTACGGTGAATGCTTCACCGCCATCGATGACTTGGGGAGGAGGAGCTGGGCGGGTGGGTGGACTTAGTGGGCAGGAGACCAGAGGTTTGATCTGGGAGACGTGAAAAGAGGGGTTTATCCGGCGCATAGTGGAGGGAAGACGGAGTCTGACAGTGCAGGGGTTGATGACTTTAATTATCGTAAATGGGCCAAGAAACCTGGGGGACAATTTCCGAGAGATGGTCTTGAGAGGGATATTACGAGCGGACAGCATGACCCTTTGGCCCACTCGATAGGGCGGTGCTCGGGAACGTCGCCGGTCGGCTTGTTGTTTGAAGGTTGAGACAGTCCGGCGGATCTTTGATCTTGCGTTTAGCCAAGTTCTCCGGCATCTGTGGATGAAGGCTTGAGCCGATGGGACCGAAACCTCCGCCTCCTGAGAGGGGAACAGGGGAGGCTGGTAACCGAGAGAGCACTGGAAAGGCGAGAGGCCGGTAGCTGACGTGGGCAAGGAGTTGTGGGCATATTCGATCCACGGGAGCATCCGGCTCCAAGAACGCGGCTCTTTGGAGGTCATACACCGGATGGCTGTTTCAAGGTCCTGGTTGGCCCGCTCTGTCTGCCCATTAGTCTGTGGGTGATATCCTGAAGACAAACTAGGCGTAGCACCGATCAGCTTACAGAAGGCAGCCCAGAATTGTGCCGCAAATTGGGGTCCACGGTCCGATACAATGTCTATCGGGAGCCCATGAAGCCGGAAAACATGAGTGACTAGCAGTTCCGCTGTCCCTTTGGCTGTAGGGAGGCTTGATAGGGGAACAAAGTGAGCTGCCTTGGAAAAACGGTCCACGATAGTGAGAACACAGGTGTGACCTTCGGACTCGGGCAGTCCGGTGACAAAATCAAGGGCTATGTCATCGAGTTCCGAACCTTGGCGGCTGCTACTGAATGGGATGCCCAGGCCTTGTATGACAGCTTCTTGAATGGGCTTTCAGAGTCAGTCAAGGATCAAATAGTCTCCCAGCAGCTCCCTGAAGACCTCAATGGTCTAATGGATCTAGCAGGGCGAGTGGATGCACGCCTCCGACAAAGGCACCGCGTCCCTACCCCACCCCAGCCCAAGACCTACAATGCTCCTGTTCTAACCACCTCCACCGGCTCTCCGGCCGAACCCATGCAGATCGGGCGAACCCGGATCTCACCGGAGGAGAGACTACGTCGGGTTCAGACAGGAGCGTGCCTTTACTGTGGGCAGTTCGGACATCTACGCCTCCAGTGCCCATTAAAAGGCAAGGCCCCCCCAGTGAACCTAGGCACGCTGGAGGGGGCGAGCCAAAAACAGTCGCCTAGAGACCGCTCACTTCTCCCCGTCCTGCTCCTTTGGAATAATTTCTCCCACGTTCTTCATGCTCTTGTTGACTCCGGCTCGGACCAGAATTTAATCAGTGCTTCAAAAGTCGAGGAACTGCACTTGCCCACCATTCCATTGGGGCCGCCCTTGTCAGTCCGAGCTCTCGATGGGACGCTCCTCCCCCCAATTACCCGGCGGACCGCTCCAGTGACCCTGGGGACATCTGGGAACCATTCAGAGGAGATATCGTTCCTAATCATGCCCAAGGCTCAAGCCCAGCTCGTTCTTGGACGCCCCTGGCTCATCCGCCATAATCCACAAATAGACTGGCAGAACAACGCCATCCTCGGATGGAGTCCTCTCTGCTTAGCATCATGCCTCAAGTCTGCGCTCAGTCCCTCTCCAGTAATAATCTCTTCTGAGGAGTTTCCTGACCTCTCCTCGGTCCCAAGTGATTACGCGGATCTCAGAATGGTCTTCAGCAAGTCCCGGGCGACTTCTCTACCACCACACCGACCCTATGACTGTGCCATTGACCTCCTTCCTGGTACGACTCCACCACGAGGACGTCTCTACTCACTCTCCCAACACGAAAGAAAGGCCATGGATAAATACATCTCAGAATCATTAGCCGCCGGTATTATCCGACCATCATCATCTCCCGCCGGGGCAGGCTTCTTCTTCGTGTCCAAAAAAGATGGGTCCCTACGCCCCTGTATCGACTATAGAGGGCTTAACGACATTACCGTTAAAAACCGGTATCCCCTACCCCTGATGTCAACAGCCTTTGACCTCCTGCAGGGGGCCCAGATCTTTACCAAGTTGGACCTCCGCAGTATACTGTCACGGGCGGTTCAGAGATGGCTGAGCTGAAGTGAACCCAATAGCAGACAAGCAGTGATTAACTGGCAGAAAATAATGTTTAACCTTTATTTTACATACACTGAGACTTGTGTAAGCAGATGCAGCAGGAGCAGGAGAGAGAAGCAGTGGCTGTGTGTGCTTAGTGACTGGGAGAGAGGGGAAGCCTTTAATGACGCGAGCGGAGGCGGGGCTATGACGCGAGGGAATCTCCACAATCCCGGAAGTCAATCCGCTTAGCACGTAGAGGTTGGAGGAATGCAGCAGCTTGTTCTCTTCGGCGCGCACCGCGGTTGTCCCTCTCCTTTGTTTTAAGGCGAAGATCGGCGCGCACCGCGAATATATTCCCTCCGCGAACACGGGAGCGCTCGAATGCGGAAATGCTCGCGTCGGTGGAGAACAGCCGGCTGGCGAAGAAGGTGAAGTGGTGGCTGGAAGAATCGTCTTTGTCCAGGCTAAAGTCGGTATCCGATAATCCAGCAGCGAGAGCAAACAAATCCAAACCGTGAGTACAAATCCGAATCCTGAAAGCATGCGAGGTCATACACAAAGATCAGTCCGACAATGACAGAAGTACCAGGAGGGGCGTAGGCGAGAGAGAAGTCCGAGAAACAGGCAGGGTCGATAACAGGCTAGGGTAAACTGAAAACTACTTGACAAAATAAACACGAGGCACACGAGTAAGATACTGCGGCACTGAATGGTCTTCTCAGCGTGCTTAAAAAGCCTAGAGATGATTGCATGATCAGGTTCAGGTGTGCTCGAGCGGCAGGTGAGCTTGCTGGAGGAAAAACCTGGAGTGGAGTTTTAGGGTTTGGACGTGCTGGGTTGATCTGGCTGGCATGTGACACATTTTGCTGGACTTTGCATAGTCGCAGGTTCGGAGTGCCGTGAGCTTAAATCCTAGCATGCCCAAGCTGGCACTATTAGGTCTCTGAGCAAGGCCATGAGCAAGGCCATGAACTGTCTCTGGTCATGTGTATTGTGTCTTGGTTGTGAGTGGGAGTCAAAGTGGCCAGGAGTCCCAAATTCTGGGCTTGTTTAGGGTCAGGACTCACAATTACAATTTTGCTTTCACTTTGAGGAATTCCCTTTCAACTGTGGATCTGATGTGTCACATTTGTGCATGAAGCTTTGCACAAAGATATGATCTAAGTTAAATATTGTTATTATTACTTTGCGTTGGTACCAATAATCAAGGAATGCAAGAATAGTGTCAGGGAGCACCTGAAACTACCAGACCCTGAACCTTCAAATAACTTTAGATAGGTTAAGGCAGAATACCTGTGTACGGTACCTGTGTACCTGTGGAAGGCCCGGGTTCGATTCCCAGCCAGGGCCCAAACCCCCCCAGCCACTGGATGCAGTGCCGGTCCCAAGCCCGGATAAATTGGGAGCGTTGCGTCAGGAAGGGCATCCGGCGTAAAACCTGTGCCAAGTTGTAGTGCGGACTGGATATTCCTCTATGGCGACCCCTTGCCCGGAGCAGCCGAAAGACCAACAACAACAACCTGTGTACATTTATTTCTGCATTAGTGGTTGATGGTCTGTGGGTGCTTTGGTCTGAGTGACACCTGAGGTAACGTCACTGTGCCATCCATTAGGGCTGAACCCAGAGGTCGTACCCAGAAGTATACAGGTGTTGGAAGATAATAGTCCTGGCCCCAGATCAAATGGGACAAACAAACTCAGATTTATTCTCATCTTTAGCCATTATGTCCAACACAAGGCATGTGTTTGTCCAGAATATCTAAACGCCAGCATTGCAACACAAAAGTCAGCTTGTTTCTGTCTTGTGCTGGCGTCATGAATCAAGAAGCAACATGACGAGTTAAAGTTAAACCAAACACCTCACATTCCTCAGCATGTGTCCTTGTGCCGGACTGCACCAAAGATCAGGCAAAGTCGACCCCAGACTGCTGTATTGGTGTCTAAGGTATGAGGGATCAGTTCCCTGGACTACTCCCTGGTTTCAAAACAGCTTTTACACCTCATCAAACATATCGCAAACTCCAGGCGCAAAATATAAGTGCAAGACTGACCAAAGACCCAAAATTGGCTGTGCTGTCTGGGTTACTCTGTCAATCACAGTGGCATTAGCCAATCCTCAGCTAAACCGATCCTGAATATAATAAATCGGATAGAGGATGTTTTTCTACTGTATGAATGATGTACCGCAACATAAGCATATGCTAATCTCTTTATTATTCAATCCCACAAATATACTGTAGCAACAACATTACTCATTAATCCTCAGGTTAATAAGAAATCGGCTCTGTATCAATGATTAAAGTCCGTTGATGTGTCTGTATTTGACAATATCTTTAACTGCTCGATTCATTAAGAAACTTCTTGTTATATTTTGTGTTGCAAAATGTTTTGTATGTGTGAGAGTGTTGTTGAAATCGCCAGACTGTCTGTGGCCCACACACAGAGACGCAGCCAGACTCCGACACCTCCCTCTTTATTAGGGCCGAGGCCTCTCCTCCAGAGCCACTTTCGCTTGTTCCTGCGTGTTCTGCTTAGTGCTGCAACACTAATATTAGATCAGCTCGGGATGCCGTTCGAGAGAAAATGCTTTGTGCACATTCAAACGATTGCTCTCACTCTCCCAAGCTGTAGAAACTGTCTGCGTAATCTGGCATGAGCCAGTCTTTTAAACCAGCTGCACCGTTTAATTAGTGCTATTGAATTTCCAGTGAAATGAGTCTGAGAGGATTGTCCAGGCAATAATCATTGTTTTAATTCTGCTGCTTCAAATAAAGCCAGTATTTTTAACAGAACAAGATAAGCATCCATACCACCGGCTCACGTCATTCACGAGATTATTATTTTTCTATTATTATTATTATTATTATTAATCTTCTACATTGTGTTTATTCATAATAAAATTCATACAGAATCCTTCGATCTTCATGCCTCTTCATCCAGCGCTAATTTACTGAGGTGCCTTTGGGCTACAGAGCCATGCTGGCCACCACAGAAACCATGCCATGACAACCGAAACCCTCCAGAGACCCTAATCCACTAATCCTGCTGGAGACACGGCATGCAGTCCGGCACAGGACTTTTAATTAAGACGCGGAGGGGCTGTGGAGGCGAGGGGCCATGAACGGACAAAACGCCGGAGCTCTTTTGGAGTCGAGGTTGTTTTTACTGAGATTTGTCCATTCCCTCTGGGCCTCGGTGTCAAGAACAATCTTGTCTGCCAATACCCGAGAAGTTAGAAACAGTCACTGGCCTTTAGTCTTTTCCACTTTATTATTTATAACAGGAAAGTTTAGCCAATGCTCTGAGTCCTGACCCAGCTCCTAAACTTTAACATGCTGTAAGCTTATATTCACTTGTGTTTTTCCTCTCATAAAAAGACAAAATATGTTTGGTTTTGCAGTTACAGTAAATGCACTTTATTTGGTTTGCAGTTACCGGAAGCAAGGAATTATGAATAAAAAGAGACAAAAATTGGCGTATATTGTTGTGCAATGGTTAATGATGGTTCTCATTTCTACCACAGCACTTTATAAATTTCTGATTCATGGCAGGATTATATTAACTCAGTCATCCTGAAGCATGAATTGTTAACTGCTTTAATCTTCTCCGTCTTGTGTACACACAGCCAAATGGTTAATCCAGTGAACTTCAGAGCACCTGATGCTTAAAACCCCTATTATTCATTATCTTCCACTGACGATTATGTTCCCACAAGAAGGATTGAGCTGCTCCTCGGGAAATGTTTTTTTTTTTTTCAAAGTTGAGAAATTAACTAAATAAAGGGTGAAAGGTCAATTTTTTGATTGTATTTTAACATGTAATGAAATATCAACATCCAAATTTAGTTGTGTGCAAAAGTTTGAACACCTGTAATGATAAAGTGAACATTTTTCTTTGTTGTATTATTGCATTACTGTATGCACTCACATTTACTGTACATTTATACTATACTTTATACCATAATTATACAAATATTGCTAGCATTTATAAACACCACACAATATTATGGGAGACTTATAATATGTAAGTTATTAGACATAATATTGTACATTATGTTTATAATTAAACAGTCGTTTTTTGAAAGTCATCTCTCTAACAATCAATATGATGTTATAAGGCATTCAGAAAGCATTACGCACTGTACATTTGTTATGCTTCAGTTAATCATATTAAACATATAGTTTCTTTTTTTTTTTACATATTATATAATAAGATGCTGCACTGTAAGGAATAATGTAACTTATAAGTATAAAGCAGTAATGATGCATTTTAAGTTTATAATCCGTCACTAGAACTTTTGCACAGTGCAGTATAAAAGTAAAAGATCTGATTGGTTTGTTTGTTTCTTTTGTTTTTAATAGAAATTTCTTAAATCTTAAGATTCACTGTGCTCAATCAACAACAATTTATGTCATACAGTACTTACAACTTTACAACACACTACAAAACTTTACAACTTCATAAAATTCTCTACAAAATTTAAACCTGAGTAAAATAAAATAAAATGACAACTTTACAACACACTTCAAATATTTAGAGTATAATATATTAGAAATCTTGACAACATTACAGGATACTAAAAAAAATTTACAAAACTTTGCAAAAAAGAATCCTACAAATATTTAAAACACACTACAAAAATTACATCCTTCTAAAACAATTAACTTTACAGCATACTAAAAATATTTAAAACATTCTTGTAAACCTTGACAACTTTTTGAACTTTTTGAAGTATGGTAAAACTTTTTTTTAACATACAAAACTTGTAAATTTGAATCAGTAAAAAAATCCATGAAGTTAAATATTTTTTAATAGAAGGACATGCTGAAAATGTTCTTATTTTTATATACAGTACTGTAACAGTTATTTGACAAAGATTACAATTTATTATTTAAAAAACACATTCTTGAAATCATATATTTTTTTTCCAGAATGAATATTAACCAGACTTGGATTATAGAAAGAAAAAGGGAAAAAAGCTGTAATTAATGGACTCATTATTCCACAGGGTAAATGTGTGAATGTGTGATGTTTAAGAGAAAGTGGGTGTGTATTTCCCCACCGCTGCAGATGGGATTAGTGAGTTAAGCCGTGCTGTCACAGTCAGTGATGGTCCAAATCTCCGCATCGCACTGAGAAGGTATTGGAGCTGTCAGTTCACTCAACACTTCATCATGTGATGGCTTTCCTAAGAACAGGGGGCCCTGAGAACACCACTCTCCTGTGCCTTCCTGCTTCTCTTTAGTATGAGGAGAGGGTTCGACAATCCTTATACCAGCCCATCCCAAAACACACACACACACACACACACACACACACACACACACACACACACACACAGAATGTCACAGGAACACAATTTCACGTTTTTTTTATTTATTTATTTACAAAGACCAGCTCATGAAAAGTCACCAATGGTAAGGTAAGGGTTAACATCCAGAGGCTTTTTAAACCACCCTAACCCCTGCGTATCCAGAACATTTTTCATGGCAGCGGTTTGCTCAGGTGGTTGAGGCTCCGGGTTGCTGATTGGAAGGTTTAGGGATTTGAGCCCCACCACTGCGGTCATCACTGTTGGGTCCTGGGCAAAAGCCCCTGTCCAACCCAGCCATTGCATTGCCCCAAGCCCAGTTATAAAAAGGGAGAGTTGTGACAGGGCATCGGGCATAAACCACTGTGTGGATTAAATGATCCGATGTGGAGATCCCTAAGATACCGTACATCCAAGAAAGAAAAATAAAGAAAATTTTGTGAATTTGGTCAAACATAAAAAAAAATAATAATAATAAATTTACAAAAACTTTTTTTTAAATCTTATTTTAAATCTTTTTCTCTAGATGAATAAAAGTAGTAGAATTATTTTTAGTAGTAGTAGAAGAGGACGAGATGCAAGTAGTAATAGTAACAAATACAGTAATATAGTAGTTGCAGTATTAGTAGTGGTACTGCATTTATTGCAATTCGCCAGCTTTGT